>JAJOOS010016799.1:0-12290 GCA_029582725.1 Solanum chiquidenum
TTTGCCGCATCTATTTATACCTAATTCAATGAACTTAATTTAGGTGGAATACATCAATAATTTCTTAAAATTATCAGTAATTTTTTTATTTAGAAACTCAAATTATAATATGTTACAATTGAGCATCTGAATACGTGATATTTTCGACTCAAATTTTGAAAAAAGTTTATGAACGTGTTCTAAGCGCTCATTATGTAGATAAAATTAACCACTTTAAGATATGTGATCATCTCCTTTAATTATACACATTAACTTTGTAAAACTCGGGCAAGAATGTGTAATTAAAGGAGTGTTATTTCACTTCAAATTAAAAGAAAATAATCGTGGAAATTCATTTTTTTTGGTAGAAATGAATATATAAATTTATTTATTTTTTTGGTTTTTTATCGGGTGTTCGATATCTACATTGGAGTCCGACTAAATTCGAATTCACACGGGGAAGTCTTACATTAGGGGTAAAGTATTCCCTAACAAAGACAACTCCGTACCTACGAAAATTTAAATTTAAGACCTCTGATTAAAAATAAAGAAATACGCTGCTCCACCACAATCCTGATTGGTATATAAGTTTTATCATATAGCAATGACCACACGATAATCATTTTTTTATGATCTTGGTAATGCTATTCATTATATCCCATAAATTGTTTCAACTATATGATAATTTGGCGTCTCATTTTAATGCTATGTCTGCAAATTGCAATCTTAGACATTCAATTTAAAGAATCAACATTTCATCAAATTGATATAAAGTCTATAGTTTTTAGCCACTTTTTTTCTTCCATAAAGTTGATCTACACATCCAAACTCTACTAGCCTATATATGGTTTTTCCTATTAATGAATTTTATTTTATTTTAAATAAAAATGTGACTGTTGATGCGAAACATAAATTTAACTAAATTTTTTCGTTATTATACTTTGATACGTAATAATAAATCGTATTAAAATTTTGCATATTGGAGCTTCCGGGTGCTTAAACACCCATTAATCTCGTATCGAACTATATCTATTTATATAGAAATTTTAATGAATGATATAAAATTAAACAGTGAGCACTTAGGCAACAAATAGTTGATTGATGCAGTGGTCGTTTTTGGGTGCTCAAAGTTGTATGTTGCATCTGCTGTGGTGCACCCACAACACGTTCAAGTAAAGAAATATCGAAAAACAAGTGTGTAAACCAATTGTAACAATAACAAATAGTATGATAACTAAAGCAAAGGAAGCAACATATAATAATCAAAGAAATAAGATACTAAGTGAGTAATAATAATAATACTAGAAAGTGAACTAAACAAACACTCAATCATCCACTAACCTTCAATCTTAGTCCTCTCTTTTTATTTAGAATTATATCATCGATAAGTTTGCATGTCTAATTACCTCTCTCATGATTTTGTTTGATTATCTCCACCTCGACACCTTTCCTATTAATACGATATAAAGTAATATAATTTGATGTAAATATCAAAATACTGAAATATAAATACTTCAGATTGGATATATATATATAAACAATCATAATGTGAACAGAAAAAAAGTGGAGGATCTTCAACTTTTGAAAATGAAATGAAGCAAAATCTATATATGATAATTACTATCACATAATTTTATTTAATGAGCCAAACCCAGCCGACCTTTTTTTTTTATTCATGTTGCTACTAGACCTTCTACTTTCTAGTACCTAATTATTTTGTATAAAAAATAAAAATATATAGTTTTAATTTTATTTTTTAAAATGTTATCATCAATGTCTGAATTCAGAATGGATAAAGTGGGACCTAGTTGGGCAAATAGCTACCTGGCTATTTATTGTAGGTCCTACAAGTTGGCCTGTTATTAAGTGGATAACTACCTAATCCAACCAACACCAGAGAAAAACAATCAATTCTGGTGCGGTGGTAGGATTACTTCACTCTTAATTAAAATTTTGAGTTTGAGTCTTAAATGTGGAGAAAATTATGATAGGAGTGACACTCCCAAATGGACCTTGCAGTGCGTGATTTCAATTTAATCAGAGTTTCAATACAAGTTTATGAAAAAAAATAAAAAAATATTTGAAATAGAAAAAAAAACAAGTTAAGTTAGATAACACATCTAAAATATATATTTTTTAATGAATTTTTTATTTGTATGATCAAGTATTTATATTTTCTACTTGAGCTATCATTAATTATTTATCAAAATACACTTTAAAACTGATTAGCTGGATTTAAACAATACTTTCTTTTGATACATATAATTACTTAGTCATGATTATTAAGTGATACTTTCTTTTGTTTCAATATATCTCATTGTCTTACGTTCTTTTTAGTTTGTTTCGAGCGTTGCGCTGATTACGAAATTTAATTCAATATCTTACGACACTAGCTGACGACAACCATGAACTACCTATGTCCATGTTCTTGAATACACTTCTCTCTTTCAAAAGAACTCACAAATTAAGGTCTTTTTTCTACATCTAGCTAATAATTTTTTAACTACAGTTTTTTCATATGACATATTTAATTTAGTATTATAAAATATTAAAATAAATTATGCTAAACTAAACAAAAAATAAAATAAAATAACTTATTCAAATTTCTTGCATATAATAAATAGCCTATAAAAATAAATAAAATATTCTAAAAATTATAATTTTGAAATAATTTAATCCACAAACGATAATATAATTAGATGACGTGTTTGTGAAGGAAAATTATGGGTCAACAAAAAAGTGCGGTGAGCTGTTAGGTGATATATTCTAATTTTATCCGACCAAAACTGGATACTGCCACGTGGCCATTTTATAAGCGACACGTGGCTACTTGTAAATGTGGGCTTCTCCTGCCTCCATGGAAATAGTACAAATATTTTCTTGGGAAATAAAAAATACAATTAAACACAATAATGAACAATTTAGGCATATAAAAGATTTTGACTAAAAATAAAATGAATTAACTCTTAAAATTTTAATTCTATCATATAAATTAGGACAATTTAGGCATATAAAATATTTTGACTAAAAATAAAATGAATTGACTCTTAAAATTTTAATTCTATTATATAAATTAGGACAGAGAAACTACTAATAAATAAATAATTGTGCGATGTGAATTAAGATGTAAGATTGAATTTCTCTAAGCTATGGTATTAGAACATTGGAATAAAAAAGACTCAAAGAAATTTCTATACGTTCAGTACAATGTTTGTTAATGAAAGAAATTAATGTGCCCTCCAACAAAAAGATAATGTTATATATATACATATTTATTGTCGAGTAGTGATTGACCGATCTCATGATATTATCTGAAGATTGAAAAATGAAATAACTTTGATATAATTTATTTCTCATATTTGATATCGCGCCTTAAAAGATAAACAGAATGTTTTCATAACGTCGACTAGTAATGAAAACACATTAAACAAGACCGCTTCTCACTGATGGTCGAAACAAATAGGGGAAACTGGTCCAATTTATTTACTCTCTTTATCCATATTTATATAGTATTTTTCATTTTTGAAATTTAAGTTATGTGAATTTTTAATTTTAAATATTATTTAAATTAATTTTTAAGAAGCGAAAAGTATCATATATATTATAGGACGAGGGAATATAATTTTTTGGTCAAAGAGATGTACAAATTGTTCAACTAGATAGCTGTTTACTTAAACTCTATTTTCCTAAATAAATGAGAAGGCAGAGTAATTAAATTAACCAATTTTAGGGGATGATAAACTTCTTTCATTCTATTTTTTTCCCTGTTGAATTATATTTATATTTTGAATAAATGAAATGACCTGGTCTAAAATTGGAGTCATAGTTTTGGTTTTAATTTTTCTAGATATATTAGAATTTTTTTGTCTTGCTTTCTAGATTGACAACGATAATTTATTTTAAGTGAACCAAAAAAAATCTTTTATAATTATTAAAACTCAAGTTATCTGAATAATATAAATACCCAAATTATAATTGTGTTATTTCGATCATTCAATTCACGATTTTAATATTTATTGAAATAATATAAAAAAAACTTTTTGATGATTATAAAAATAGAGTAAATACGATTGTCGCTAAAATATAAAATGTCTAATATATATTCTATATGTTATCAAATCTAATATTCTACAATAACAGCACATTAAAGTCAAAATTTACTGCCAAAGTTAGAACAAATCTTTATAATTGTCAAAAAGTTAACCAATTGACCTTACCCAACTTGGCATCACCTATATTAGGTGCCTAATTACTTAAATTGATGATAAATTTGCTAAGAAAAAATGTTTCAAATGGTCCAAAATTGGAATAATGTTTGAAAAAAAAATCTATTTTTTTCAACACACAAAAAACATTATCAAAAACTGTAGGGGCACTATTGAGATTCAACGATGAACAGTTGTCTAAAAGAAAAAAATCATATGGTTCATATGCCTACTTTACCTACTTGATGAAAGGTAATATTGTTAATGCATTGGTGAGAAGTAACAAATATTCACGTAAAATTGTTTGATATTTATAATAGTGAGAGATAACAACCTATTAAATACTTATAAAATTAATCGAAGTGAATATAAATTGATCAGAATATCACGATTACGATAACAAAAAAGGCACACAAATTTCAAATTGTCCCACCCCCACATGGCCAATTTACAACTTTTATTTTTCTCTGTTTGGTAAACCACACAATTTTAATTATAACATTTACACAACCAACTACTATAATCTAATAATGCATTTTGCCAACTCACTTATATGAAGGAAATATATAAACTTATATGGACATAATGTTAGTATCAAAATAATTAATGCATTATATTTCTTTTGTAGATGGCGTATAGCGGATTAAATTTCACTAGCTGAATTTTATTTATTGTAACGGCAAATTATTAACTTTATCCATTTTACCATAAAGTCATAAAATCAATAATTTGTCACGTTAGAATACTGAATTTTATCTATTATAACAGTAAAATTGTTAACTCCTAAGTCCTAATATAGAACAAATCCAATGGATAAACTTCAGTTATTTTTATACATATTAATTTCTTTTCCTCATTTTTTAAAATTCTCTATAAAACTAATATATATATATATATATATATATATACCTTTTCCAAGAAAAGCAAAAAACAAATAAGTGAAAAAAAATTAGTCAAGATTTCACTAATTAATAGTCAACTTCTAGATAATCACAATTTTCTCGGTTCACTTTTGCTTATTTAGTATATTAATTTTTATTTTTACTTGTTATTTTTATCATATCAAAAACAAAATATTTTTTTCTTGTAGTTTATCATCAACCTTAATTACTCATTCCATAAATTATTTTTTACGATATAAAATTATGAATCAGTTAATATAACTATAATATTCATATTGATCATCATTTTGTGTATAAAATTCAAATTGAACAAGTAAAAATAAAAATAAATAATTATTAACTAATTTAAAGTTTCACTTTTCTTAAAATAGAGAGTGGAAAGAAGAATGTATATATAATGAACTTTAAATATTGTACATTTCTAATTTGTAAGGTAGTAATTCTTCCACGAAAAACATCAATCCTATTTTCATCATCGATTATAATAGAATTATAAGTTTTTTTTTAACAAAGATTTTGAGTTCGAACTTTAAAAATAAAAGTCATCTTTAGAAGAGAGCGATTTGTTTTCAAAAGGAAACTTCATAAAACAAAATATAATTTAATCGAAGTTCAAGACGAATATCAAACACTAAATGAGAAATCAAAAGTAAAATATAAGTAATTTTATTCAAATATTAGGGTAGGTTTTTGGCTATTTAACACGTGAACTATAATATTTTCTTCGTCTCATAATCGGTATTATATCAACCAAATTAATTTGATCTAAATAAATGTCGATTTAACTATTAGAATAAATTAAAGTTGCAAATATTAAATATTCTATTTAATTATAATGTATATCTAAATTGAAGTCTAATCTAATTGTAGGTTTTTTGCTATTGAAACATGTGATAAATAATATTTCCTCATGTTCAAAATAGGTGTTATTTTAACCAAATTAATTTGGTCCAAAATTAAGTATATCGTCTTAAAAATCAGGTTCAAAATAAGTGTCGTTTTAATCAAATTAATTTGATCCAAAAAAACATCATTTTAAAAATCATTAATGTACTTATATTTTTAAAAAAAGTAATTATAGTAAAAAAAAAACTCTTATAATTAGCGTACTTAAATGATTCTTTTAAAAGATTGTGTCAAAATCTTAAAAAATAATTATTTTGGATCTAAGGTAGTAATTTCTCCTAGCGGATATGTACTATAGTGTACTCTTGACATATAGTACACAAAATAATTTCATTTAACGACTTTGCATTTATAAATAATAAACATGTTAAAGAATAATTCGATAAGTAGGGTTGAAGAGGGTAAAGCATATAGAAGTTTTATCTCAATTATCTTATAGAAAGAAAAAAGTTATTTTCGAAAGGATAAAGTGCTCCAAACCTTACCTATAACTGTGGAGACAAGAGCACAATTTCGAAAAGTTAAAATATAAGCAGATTTTATATCTATTTTTTGTGTTATAGATAACTATTACTTAATTCCAATGCATAAAAGAAAGTAATTACCGTGGAGATAAGAACACAATTCCCTCGTACTCCCCTTTGTCTCATTTTTTGTGACACAGTTCGAGTTTCAAAAATCAAAGTACAATTTAATTTTGATTGCGAATTTGTATATTGAATTTTTGCCAAAATAAATTTTACATATTTGAAAACTAATTTAAAAGTATTATTCTAAGTTATAGTAATATTTAACAATTCAAAATATTTTTAAAGAAATAAATAAATTATAATTAAATAAATTTGATTAAATCTCGAAATCCAAACGGACGGAGTAATAATTTTGTCGACATTACTCGCTTAACCAGCTGTTCTCTTTATTTATCCAATTCACAGTGTCGATTCGTCACAGCTGTTAAAACCCAAAAGGTCCCCTTCAAAACGTGTTGCTATTATTTATTTATTATTTGCCTTATTAAATATTCTTTTTTTTTACTAACTACTTTAATAATTTTTTTTTTTTTAACTGCAGTCTGATATACGTGATGAATGGAATCCCACATCGGAGAAGAAGAATTTTCTTTAGGTTCTTAAAATATAGTAACTTGTAACAAATCTTCAATTATAAGTTAATTTTTAGAATTGAGTTAGACGTTATGAGGTTTATTTCTTTAATATGATCTATATTAGAGTCAGGATTATGATATTGGGTTTCTGAATAGATTGTTCACACATTTAGTATCATATATATGGAGAAAGACCCTCTAATAGATTGTTCACGCATTTAATATCAAAGAGTGTCTAGACGTGCATCGAGGTGATTAATGGAGTCCCACATTAGAGATGGATGAGTTTCTTGGACTTTTTGTATCGTTTAGGTAATTGTTATCATCCTTTGAGCTAACTTTTGTGGTTAAGTTAGACGTAATGTTTATTTAACAATAGTCATTGGGCTGGACTCTACTAAATTCAAACTTGTATCGAGAATTTTATATCATGGAGTAAAACACTTTCTAACAAAAATTAATATTATAAATATTCTTGACTTCTTTCATATTTTTTATTTTTTATTTTTGAATCTCATTAATTTGTAAAAGCTTTGACTTCACCACCACTCAAAACACGAGATTTTTAGTTAAAGATTAACAAAATATTTACTACAATCACACTATTTAAGTTGTATTAAAGAATAAAGAAGAACACTATTGATTTTCCGTCGGGTGAGGTGGAATTTTTTTTTTTAATAAAAACACTTTATTTTTCCTATTCATTTTCAAATTGTATCTCCCTTTAGTGACTTCTCTATTTATTTCCCCAGCTTGTTACAGGCTTAATGCTTTTAAAAGATAAAAAGGAAGTTGTTGATACCAATTAATTATACAAGAAAAATTCAACAAAGCTTTTAAAATAGTATTTTACCTATGTTAATAAGTTAATATGAATAAAAATTTATTCCTACTCGATATTTATACTAAAATATACTTTAGTTGATGTAAATATCGAGGTGTGAATAATTTTATTTCATATTAAAAGATAGTGAATTTCGTCAGAAGTAAAACATATTTTAGATATCCTTATAGATTTAAAAGAAAAGTGAATTTTTTTTTGGATTTATACGTGTTCTAGTGTTAATAGTGTTTGTGAAATCACGCAATATGCATTTATTCAATTGGTATAAATAACGAGGTGTAAATAATTTTATTTCATGTCAAGCACTGGTGATTTTTGTCATATCAATAAGTGAAACGTATTTAAATATCTCTATTGAGTGAAAAGAAACGTGAATTATCTATAAACTACAAAAAAAAAATAAGTTTATGTTATACTTTAATTTGGATCAATTCACACTTTTATTAATAATTGGTTCTTAACACGTGCGTTGCACGTGTATCTCATAGTATTAATGTTCTAAAATAATATAAATATTGACATATGTATGTGATGAAAATTGTAGGAGAAAAATATAAATGTGAATTGATGAATGATTTGCTACAATTTGTTTATCAACTCTTTCTTGTGTGGTACCTCAAATTTCGTTGAACTTCGAACTTATTTAACTAATGCAGATCACACTTGAGATTTTTTTAAGAAGAAGAAGAGTAGAAAACTTTTAAAAATTGTAGTTTGGAAATGAGAGGCCCCCCTGTATTTATATCTAACAAATGATAGTATGAATAAGTGCTAATTGTGCCTTATCAAAATAGTCTCAACCCTTCGGAAAAGTTATAGCTCATCGGAAAGTCACAACCTTTCGAAAAAGTCACAACCCTTCGAAAAAATCACAACTCATCGGAGAAGGCACAATTCTTTAAAATATTTAACTTTGAAATTTGGAAATTTATGCTTTTAAAGTAGTATAGAAGACATAAATATAAATAGATAGATTAGCAAATCGTCCGAAAATCAATGATCACAAAATATGATGAAGCATAAAATTAAGATATTTATAGTTTAATAGATACATTTTACCCTTTCACGTTTGGATTTATATGTGTTCTAATGTTAATAGTGTTTGTGAAGTCACGCAATATGCATTTATTCAATTGATGTAATTAACGAGGAGTAAATAATTTGATTTCATATCAAGCGATGGTGATTATTATCAGATCAATAAGTGAAACATATTTTTTTTTATCTCAATTGAGTGAAAAGAAACGTGATTTATCTTTAAACTATAATATTTTTTTAAATTTATGTTATACTTTAATTTGGATCAATTCACACTGTTATTAATTACTAGTTGTATCTCATAGTATTAATGTTCTAAAATAATATAAATATTGAAGTATGTATGTGATGAAAATTGTAGGAGAAAAATATAAATGTGATCAATTGATGAATGATTTGCTAAAATTTGTTCGCCAACTCTTTCTTGTGTGGTACCTCAAATTTTGTAGAACTTCGAACTTATTTAACTGATGCAAATCACACTTGAGATTATTTTTTTAAGAAGAAGAAGAGTAGAAAACTTTAAAAAAGCTGTAGTTTGGGAATGAGAGGAACCCTTCTTTTTATGGCTAACAAATGGTAGTATGAATATGTGCTAATTGTGCCTTATTAAAAAAAATTCAACCCTTAGAAAAAGTTAAAGCTCATCGAAAAGTCATAATCTTTTGGAAAAGTCACAACCTTTCGAAAAAGTCACAACTCTTCGAAAAAGTTACAACTCTCGGAGAAGTCACAACCTTTCAGAATAAAAGTTACAACCCTTTAGAGTATTTAACTTTGAAGTTCGAAAGTTCATGCTTTTAAAGTAGTATAGAAGATATAGATAGATAGATTAGCAAATCGTCTTATATTTTATCTTTAACCCTAATGAAAATCAATGACCACAAAATATAATGAATCGTAAAATTAAGATATTTCCTATAGTTTAATAGATAAATTTTACATTTTCACTAAAGAAAATTGTTATAAGCCTCGTTTAATTGTCAAAAATAATAAAAGGCTATAAAACATGAAAATGTTTTGCATACTAATATATAATAACTAGAATTATCCCAAAAATAATAATTACAATTTCAACTTAATTATATCTACCTTTTTATTTATTTAAAAAAGGAGGGTAATAATAAGAATTGAACCACGATTATTTTTCAGACTTTCATCTATGTTATAGACTAATATTCATATCTATATCATTTTATTAATTATGAACAATTTAATAGATTAACGACGATGTTCATAGTTATGTTCAGATAGCACATTAAGAAAGGGGAAAAACATTTTTGGTGAAATATTTGTTTTTAAGAACAAAGTTTTGATTAATGTTGAATGCCAAATAAATAAGAGAAGTCATATTCAAGTTACAAATTTCTGTATTTCTTTTCCTGTTAATATAATAAAAACAAATAATAAGATAAATAACATAAGCCAATACGTAACTCCTTTGCAATTGGAGTATATTTTATGCATGAGATAAAAAAATAAAATATATATATATATATATTATCAACAATAAGTTGGGAGAATTTTGAAACTATTAATCATAATTTGATTATTATTTTTACTAAATTGATCTAAGAAAGTAAATCAATTTCTAACTTTTTCTTTATCTTTTGAAACTTTAAGAAAATCGTAATATATTATTTCTCCAAATAATCTCAGCTCACCCAAACACTATTATTGCACGCCAATATTTGTTTTTATTCAATATTTGAAATTTATTTTTTAAAATATTGAAAAAATATAAATAAATTAGGCAGATCGAATTCAACAAAACAAACCATTGTTTTTTAGTAGCAAAGCTACCAACCTTGTTTTCTTTTGATCATTATATAACTCCATATAGTAAAATTGTAATATGTTTATTTTCTCTAAATAATTTTTAACAACACTCAATTATGATAATAGCGCTCTAACATTATCTTTATTCAAATTTGAAATTGAAAACTTATTTTTTAAAACTACTAAGAAAATACAACTAAAATAGACAGATGAAATTCCACAAAGCAACCAGTTGTATTTTATTACCTGCATAATAATTATTATTTTGTCGTTATAACCCCATAAAACGAGAATCGCAAGTTGTAACATCACATTATTTTTACTCTTTTCGAATATTCTCTGACAACTGACTCAAAATATGTGATCGCACGCAAATTTTTAAAATTTATTTTTTAAAATCATAAACGACAATACAGTCAAAACAGACAGATCAGACTCGACAAAAACACCGATTGTCCTTTACTAGCTACATTGTAACTACTAATCCTTTCTCTCTTTTTTTAATTATTAACACAAAACTCCATAAAAGCAAAATGTCTGAATTAGATCGCAATATATTCATTTTCCCAAAATAACCTCAAATAACTTCCTCAAACATTAAAATTATACATCACACTCCTCATTTTTTTTCAAACAAATAATTTTCTCCATATTTTCCCTTTTCCTTCCTTTTTTTTCTTTCTAATATTGAAAATTAATTAAAATATATATTGTTTTATTCCCAAGATAGAAAAAGAATCATAGTATTAAAATTTTAGACCAATAAGCACCACAAGTAAACTTCGTGTATAAAAAGACCACGTTATCTAACATGTGACCTAATAAAAATCATCCCACCCCCCCTAACCCCTAACCCCACATTAAATTTTTACATACATATTGACCTCTTAAACATATAATTATACACAATAGATATAGTGAGAGAAAATAAAGATCTTCTAGAGAGATAAAGGCGTTACAACTCACCAAATAGATTATATGGAAATAAATTTATTTATTTAATTTTTTTTTTTTATAAAAAGATCTTTTTTCTTATTTTAATTAAGAAGATATATATATATATATATGATCTTGTCAAATCTTGACCATCAAAAAGTAATAAAAATCAAATCTAAGCCATTCATTAGTACTCTTTACCCCTACCCCCATAACCCACAAAATCTCAAACCTTCCAAAAACCCATTCACGTAGTAACCCATATTGGTGTAAAGTCGGTCTTGTTCCCCTTCGTTCTTATCCGCAATCACCACCACCTTCCTTGTGTAGAAAATATATACATACATATATTTATTATATATATATATATACATTATATATATAAGGGGTTAATTAAGTTTTGATTAACTTTCCATATTTGGTTTCTCCATGAAACTTTTATATAGTAGTTCTTGGTTTTTAATCAAGTATAAACTTTTCATTTGTAACACCCATCGATAAAAAAGAAGCAAAAAAAAAAAAAAAAAAAAAAAAAAGAAAAACACCCTTTTTAATTTTAAAGAATACATTGGGGTTTGCTGTGTTTTTTGGTGTAA
>JAJOOS010016800.1:0-12405 GCA_029582725.1 Solanum chiquidenum
TATTTGCCGTTTTAGTTTTTTTAAAGAAAAAAGTAGCGATTTTTAATTAAAAATATTACAAAATCGCAGCGATTTTTAATAAAAGAAAAAAAAAAATTTACAAAATCGCTGCTGTGGCAGCGATTTTAAAAAAAAAAAAAAAAAAATTTTTTTTACAAAATCGCTGCCACAGTAGCGATTTTTAATTAAAAAAAAAGAAAAAATTTTTTTAGACGAAATCGCTGCGTCAGCAGCGATTTTGCCCTTTTGGTTAAAAAAAAAAAGTGATGTGCCCTTTTGGAATTTTTGACAATTTTTTTTGCCCTTTAGGCTCCGGACTCTCTAAACATGCATCAAAACTGCAATCAGAGATCTAAGAAGGTCTAGCTTAGGAGTGAATTTAGTTTCTAACACTACAAATCTTACTAGATTTTGGTGAGTTCATATATATGTATCTCGGGATATGTAGAATCAAAACTAAGTGTAATTTATATTCTAAATACACCGTATCCAAATGAATTCACATCTATTTGGGGTAGAATATCCTATGATCCTTTTGGACAAGCTATATAAAATTAGATTGGTATAAAATTAAATTTTTATTTGAACATTCAATTTGAATTTCTTAAAGTGCAAATCCTGATTCAAATTAAATGTGAAAATACAGTCTAAAGCTTTTACAAACGATTCATTTAATTTTCTGGTCCCAAATGTAGTCCATTCACTGTCTCCAAATTAATTACTCACTCCGTTCCTTTTTATATGTAATCAATTTCTATAAATAATTAGTTCATAATACTTGTCATTTCATAAAATTAATGCATAAATTATCATATTTTTCCTATTATATCCTTGATAGAGTAGTTAACTAGTCTTGAAAATATATACTTTGACCAACCTAGGAAAACTTTAATATTCATTGGAGTACTTCATAAATTGATTAATTACTCTCTCCATTCACTATTCTATAAAATCTTATTTTGACAAAGAAATCTCAACAAACAAATTAAAAATAAAAGATGGAGAAAAAAATAAAAAATCTTGAAATTTGAATCTTTAACAATTTTTTATAATTTTTTTAGCTCAATTGGTGAAAAAAATTGGCTCCAAAAATAAACTCAAAAATTTAAATAGTCATCCAAATGCATTTTAATTTTTGAAATTTGTGTTATTTAGAAATTTAGAATAAAATATAATTTTATAGTACATGAAAATTTTGAAAAGAATAAATTCAATGATATTAGGAATTCAAATTGTGTAAATATCTCAAAATGTATATTTTATCATCTAAAAATAAGAAGAAATTGTAACTTATCGTATAATTTTGAATAACTATATGTTAATTTGGAAACATTCATGAATTAATTTAATCCAAATCTAACTTTAAAGGTTGATCAAATTTAACTTTTAAAAAGCAAAAACTATATCATAAATTAAAATATTACATAAAATTTAATTTAATTTTTACTTTTTTAAAGTTCATACAAAATTTAAATAAAATAATCAAATAATATAAAATGAAGAGAGTACTAGATTGTTTTATTTGTTGCACATATTTTTCTTTACGTGGATAAAATATAACCACACTACTTTAGTTTAATATTTTAGGTATTTCTGGTCCCGCAGGAGTAATTAGTAATTTTGCTGAATTAATTAATCATACAAGCTGGTTAGATGTGTGAAATAGAGGACTCGTACGTATTTGTTATTGTTGCTACAATAAAGAGATTTAACTCTCGAAAAAGACTAAACAACTATCGATCTGCCATTAATAGCGAAATAAGATAGCTAGCAAGAGAAGTAGAGAGATAGATTAGATATCTTCTGGATCTGCCCAAGATTTTAGCAATGGGTTTAATTTATTTTGGTTAAGATAGATAAAAGGTCGGACATGAGTTGCAATTTGGGAATGACTCGTTTTTAAGAAAAAGGGGTAATTTGGGCTGATTTGAGGCTTTTCATCAAATTAGAGATATGAGCGACAAGTTTGTAAATTGAGGGATTTAAATGGCCACATAATATAACTGAGGATAAAACTAGCAAAGTTGTGGGATATCTTTGACCCTTCTCCTATTAAAATTAGGAAAAATTACCTAAATACACAATTTATTTTATCATGTTCTCTAAGATTTCCTATTATTTGTAAAAGTTACAAAAATCTCTACTCTTTCATATTCTCGCATACATCACTTTACGCGATTTATCGGTCAGATACATTACTTTACATGATGTATTCAGTGGCGGAGGCAGGAATTCTATCAAGGGGGTTCAAATAAAAAAAATGTTGTTGCCTGGAATCGAACCCGTGACCCAAAAAACTCACATAGGAGAAATCCTGAACCCCATAAACCATTGAGCTACTCCTTTGACATATGCTTAGGGGGTTCAATTTTAAATATATACACGTACACAAAAAAATTGATCTTATATATATAGTGTAATTTTTTTTCCGAGGGGGGTCATCCGCCCCCCCTGGACACACTCTACATCCGCCACTGGATGTATCGGTCGGATACATCACTTACGCTATGTATCAGGACGTTGAGTCACTACAAGAAAAGTGTGAATTACATGGAGATTTTCTGGGGATTAGTATGAAAATTTGTAGGGAAACAAGTTTCCGACAGATTTTCATACTAATCGCTAAGAAAATCTCCATGTAATTCAAACTTTTCTGGTAGTGAGTGATATATCCAAAACAGATACACAATGTATCGGAACATTTAGGATGCATAAACTGGGACACGATGTATCATGACGTTTTGGGATGTATTTGGATTCTACGAAATTTAAGAAATTTTTATAAATTGAAAAAAAAAAGGATAGGAATAAAATGTAATTAGCTGTTAATCAAATTCCTTTAAAATTATGCTACATTTGATTGAAGTTTATGAATATCTCAACCTGCAGTAGGATAAATTGAAAGCAATTCATCAAAGGCAAAGCAGGAAAAAAAGGATGACAGATTCTACAGAAGAGTCAAAGCTGAAAATAGTGATGTTCCCATGACTTGCTATTGGGCACTTGATCCCATATATGTATTTTTGAGAGGTGTGTTTCTCAAACTAATAAGTGATAGTTTAGGTATGACTCACACTCTCAATAGTTTAGGTATGAAACTAAAAAAAAAAATTGTTTAGATGCGTTTTTGATAATTACCTCAATATTTTGACAAATTAAGAATATTCAACTGACTATCCTTTGATCTAAGTATCTCCATCATGATTTTATATTACTTTGCATAAATTCTTCAACTACACTAAGAATCAACGTTATAAAAAAGTACATAACCTAATATGTATTGTGTAGCTGCATTTGTTGCATATGAAAATCCAGTGTTTACTGGTTGATCCAAAAAATTTACGCTTGCTATCTGAAAATTGATAATCAAACTATATATATACGTAACTTTTCTTTAACTATGTAGTATAAATATACATGTAATTTACCTTTGTCCATGCGTGTGGATTTTGTACGAACGAGGGCATACTCCCATTGTAGACCTGTTCCATAAAACGGATTGGTCCTGAAAAAAAAAAGGAAAAATTATATAAATACACAACTTATTTTTATCATATTTTTTAAAATTTTCTATCCTATTATCGAATACATCACTTTACTCGATATATCGATCGGATACATCACTTTACGTGATGTACCGGGATGTTGACTCGTTGAGTGATGTATCTGAAATTGATATGTATCGGGACGTTGATAGATGTATCCGAAATCGAGACGTGATGCATTGGGACGTTTTTCGATGTATCTGGATTCCACCAAATTTAAGGGATTAATTTGGAAAAGAGTAGGGATAAAATACAATCAACTCTTAACACTATATGATTTGTGTAAAATTCCCAAAAAATAAAATTTCTTACTCTTAGGTTGGACTAGTTTTTAAAATTTTTTTATTTTTACAACGGTGTTTGTTTAATTTTATTTTTAAAAAGTGTTTGTTTGAAAAGGAAAAAGAAATATGTTACGTTTGGAAAACATTTGTAGAACATATTCATAAATGTTTTTAAACAAAATTTTCTTTTGTAATTTAAACACAATTAATTCTCCCTCTAAGTTGAATAATTAATTTTAGGGAATTAATTTCTTTTTAAAGCCATTTTAATTTTTTTTTGTCTTTTTTCTTGTTTTGTCGACTTTTAAATTTTAATTTTCCACTTGATATGTTTAAAGTTGCAAGATTAAAGGATATATAGTACTTATTTTTTCTGTTCACTTTTACTTATCCATTATTTTTAAAATAGATTTTTACTTTTACTTGTCACTTTTTAATGTATCAAGAACATACAATAACTAATTCTAATTATACTTTCAAATAATTATGTATCTTACCACTAATTATGAGTTTTCTATCATATATTGGGGAAGATACCCGTAGATACATGTATTTTTGCTACAAATACAGAGAGAGAGAGGTGAGCGAGGTAATAATATATCCCAGTTACATGTAAATCACGCTAGATACATATATTTGTATGTATCTACCTTAATGGACACTCATCCTTGTGTATCTCAAATACATTCGAATCCACTTGGATACAATGTATCTAGAACAAATTACACCTAACTAATTATGACCCTATATATTCATAGATACATGTATCTGGATGTATCTTAATGCACCAAAATCTGATAAAATTTGTAATATTACAAACTAGAGTGTATCTGAATAATTAACTCCTAAACTAATGAAATTTCTCTAAGTTTATCATCTAAATATGTCAACTAAACAAAGTAATATATTTTTTAATTTAAAACTACAATTTTTTTTGGAAAAGTTTAACTTTCTAAAATTTGCGTAGTATCAAAATCAAACCAATAAATTAAAATAATGAAAATACAAAAATACCTATCTCATTAAAAATGGCAATGACAGAAGAGCAACCTGGACCACCAGATAGCCAAACCAAGCAGTGGCGAATCCAGGATTTAAAGTTCGTGGGTGTCAAATAAAAGAACAGTCAAAGGAGTAATAAAATAAAATATTGTACCAACTGTTTTTCCTTAAAAAAAAAGGTGCTAGGTACAAATGGGATTCGAACCCACAACATCAGCCTTCTAAAGTTGCCCTCCTAACGTGGCACTACAAGTCAATTTTGTTCTCTGGGTGACACACTTTATATTTATATAAATATTATATATATATATACCTATGTATATATAGAGTTTCCGTCGAAGTTCGGGGATGGCGTGGCACCCTCACACCCCTTCATAGATCCGCCCCCGAAACCAAGAGAGGAACGGTTGTAGGCTCGGACTCAGATTTTCCAGCATACCTACTTAGTTAATAATTAATTACAATTTATAGTGTAATATAAATTTTTTAGGAGTAGTAAATGAAATGACATGCACCGGTTATCACTAACACATCATCAATCACCACAACCATTACCTTCACCACTTATTACACACCTTTTAATCACCCCCACAATCACAACTAGCATCAGACATTTTTGAGTCATCACTAATATTAACAAACTCTATCATTATAATCAACACAGTCGCTATCATTTGCCACTATTAGATTAATCACTACAATATTAAACTCTTCCACTATTACAATCACCATTATCACCGTCATCTCTACCAATCATCTTTACCATGATAATATATATTTGACGTAGTTATTCTAAAATTTAAAATCTATAAAATTATATTATTACAAAAAAATAATAATGTAATTTTAGGACAAATAAATAAATGCAAACGAGCTCACCCGGTCTCTAGAGGGAACGGGAGGCGGCCCTGCCAACCGGGATAAATAAATGCAAACGAAGCAGCTTGTTGTTGTTATTGAAGAAGAAGAAGCAACAAAACTGGCAGTTTCAACAACTTCTCCATTCTCCCTAAATTATTGATGATAAGGAACCAGTGGACCTTTAATGATAATTTTATCCCCATGTTTTCTTCTCCTATACCCTTTCAATATTAAAATCTTCAAAAGATTTTTTTTTATAATTTTGATGACTCTTTAATTTTAATTTTTCAACTGACATAATTAAGATTACAAATTTAAAAAATAAATAATATATTTACTTGTCTACTATTTCATAAATAAATTTTTACTTTTAATAAAAATTTATGGATTTTCACAAATGAATGAGGTGAGTGTGTATATATATATATATATATATTATTTAAATATATAAATTTTTATAATTTTAAAATTAGAACAAGATCAAGATCAAATAAACAATAACAATGACAAAAGAGCAACAATAACCAAAAGAGGATTAGTAGTGGCACGTCCTCATCTTTATCAATTCCAACCTACCTACTTAATTAATTACACAAGTCATATCAACTATAAAATAAATAAAGTGAGTATATATTTTACTAAGTCTATAAATGTTTTTTCAAAAGTTTAATTTTCTTAAAATTCGAGCAATATCAAGATCAAATAAACAATGACAATGACAGAAGAGCCACTGAAATAATTAATTAATAATTAAATAAATATGATTTTAGTTTTATTTATAATAACAAATTTTTGAAATTACGTACTTAAAAATTCATTAATATATTACTTGTTTACGGTTGAATTTGTTGCCCGGGTCCACTAGATTGCCAAATCAAAATCCAACCACACTCCAAAATAAGCTTTACTCTATCTACATAGAGGTGAATAACAGTTCACCGTCTTTATTATATTTTAAAATAATTTTAATATTATTTGTATTATATATATTTGTTGTAATTAATATATTATAAATCATATAAGATCATTAGTTAAGTCTCTAATATTTGTTTATTTTCTAGTGCCATATATTTATTTTTATTAATGACGTTCCATAAAAAAATATTTGAAATATAAGTTAATTATTTATAATTTATAATTCTATTAAAAAAATAATCAATGATTTTGGTTATTAAATTCTGAGTTGAGCCACCAAACCTCCAGTTAAGTCAATAAATGATTTTGGTTATTAAATTCCGAGTTGAGCCAACAAACCTCCAGCTTACTCAATAAATAATTTTGGTTCTAACTTAGAATTTTGTGTGGAAGAGGTCATATTTTCCCTTCTACGCTTAAAAAGAACTATATGTACTCTCTTCATGTATATATTTTTTAATATATTTATCTTTATCATCTAACTTTAGACACATACTTAGAGAAGGAAAATCATAGGAAATGGAAGGAACTTCTTTTGAGTGCGGGCTTCACGAGTAAATATATTGAGAACTTCATTCGCAACTTGCATGGACTTCTAGTTGAAAAGACTTAGATAATTAACAAAAGTAAATCGATTGTTGAAGTTATTGGGTTGACAAAATTCACTAATAATAATAATTGTAACTAGCTATTATGCATTATATCTCTATTTTTAGTTTATAAAACAATATTTGCAATTAAATTTTTTTAAGTGCAAATAATTTTATAAAGATCCATTAATAAACAATAGTAGTAACTAGTTATTCATTAAGTAATTATTTCACATGCTACGTACAAACTTTTCATGTCTATCGTGAGTCATTTCCTAAGCAGAAAGTCTTCCATCCCTACTCGGGTAAGTAAATATATATATTGTTTTTACTTCCTCATATTTCATTTATTTTCTATCTTGGATAAGTTGTCACTAAGTTTTCATATTGGAATGTATAGCCAATCTATTATGGCTAATCATTGTCAATGAAATGGTAAAAGAAAATACAAATAGTTGCAATAAAAGATAAATGACAAATGCACCGTGCTTAGCGCGGGCATGATTATATATTATATAAAAAAATATGTGCAGGTTCAATGAAAGAATCAAACATATAAAATGTTTGGTTTGCTATTTTCTTAATCTCCATGTTTAAACGTCGTGATTATTAAATTGCTCAATGATTTTGGTTATTAAATTCCAAGTTGAACCACCAAACCTCCAGCTAAGTTTGATATCCTTTTCCAACGAATAAATTGAAAGAGAAGTAGCATTTCATCAAAAGGCAAGGAGAAAAAAAAAGATGGAAGAATCAAAACTGGAAATAGTGATGTTCCCATGGCTTGCTTTTGGTCACTTAATCCCACACATGAATCTGTCAAATGAACTTGCAAAAAGAGGTCACAAAATCTCATTCTTGTTGCCCAAAAATGCTGAAATTAGACTTCAAAAACTCAATCTCTATCCAAATCTAATCAAATTTCATAAACTGACAATACCTCATGTTGATGGCCTTCCATATGGAGCAGAGACTACAGCTGATGTTCCTACATCCTTGGAGAGTCTGTTAGCAACTGCTTTTGATGAATTGTATGATGAAATCAAGTCTTTTCTTCAAAATCTAAAACCCCATTTCATTTTCTTTGATTTTGCTTATTGGATTCCTGATTTAGCAAAAGAAATTGGGGGTATCAAGACTCTGATTTACCTACTTATTTCCCCAGCTGTAATGTCTCTATCACCGGATAAGGCTACTTTTATGACATCAACTCCTGCTGAGCTAGTAAAGCCACCACCAGGTCTCACCCCGTGTTACTTTTATAAATAAATTTTCAATCATATAGTAAATTTGCAATTTCATTCTGCTTTCTAAAGATGTGGTATCTATCTCCCTCCAGGTTACCCTTCTACTACTGTGGTGTTGCGTGAAAGTGAAGCTAAGTTGCTATCATTTCTATTTCATGAATTTGGCAAGGGGGTGACGTTTCAAGAACGATTGAACAAGGGATTTACACAATGCGATGTAATAGGTGTGAAAACATGTAGAGAGATTGAAGGAATCTTTTGTGACTACGTAGCAACACTACTTGAGAAGCCAGTCCTTTACGCTGGACCTGTAATTCCCGAGCCCAAAAAGGAGCAACATGAATTATCAAATTGACTCGAGAAATTCGAGCCAGGATCAGTAGTGTTCTGTGCATTTGGAAGCCAATTGATTCTTGAAAAGAAACAGTTTCAACAACTTGTTTTAGGCCTTGAATTGACTGAGTTACCATTTATTTTAGCTGTTAAGCCACCTCAAGGGACAAATTCAGTAGAAGAAGCATTGCCAGAGGGATTCAAAGAAAGGATTCAAGAAAAAGGATTGATTCTTGATTGTTGGGTGCCACAATTGGAGATTTTAAGTCACAAATCAGTTGGTTGTTTTGTCACTCACTGTGGTTATGGGTCGATGTGGGAGTCTTTGGTACTGTGTGATTGTCAATTGGTACTTTTGCCAAGGCCTATTGATCACATTTTTATTGCTAGGCTTATGGAACAACACCTTAAGGTTGGTGTAGAAGTGGAGAAGGATGAAAATGATTTGTTTACAAAGGAGAATTTGTCCAAGGCTGTGAAATGTGTTATGGATAAAGAGAGCCAAATTGGTCGTCTTGTGAAAGAGAATCATAAGAAATGGAAGGAACTTCTTTCGAGTCCTGGCTTCATGAGTAACTACATTGATAACTTCATTAAAGAATTGCATGGGCTTCTAGTTGAAAAGATCTAGATGAAGTTACGAGAAGTGGATCGACTGTTGAAGTTACGGGGTTGGCAGAATCTAGTGTATTCATGTTAAGAAATTTACTTTATATGTATGAATAATCTACCCCTAACCAATTGTTGTCCTATTTTGAAATTCAGAACCCATAAACTTAAAATGTATCTAATGATGTTACTTGCATTTATCATATGTTTTATGTGGTGTTTATGAGTCGTACACATTTCCTTAAAATTTAGAACCTTTTTTGTTAACATTTATAGACTTCTGAACACTCAAATTACTTTTAACATATGAAAAATGGCTCATAAATATTTTTTAACAACATATTGGTGAATCTTAATGCTATTTTAAAGAGTCGTCACCTAATTACGTTAAAGGTGAATTAGGACACCTATTTTTGCTAAAGTTATGCTAAATTAACTCTGTATTAAAATCTACTTAACCTTATACAATTCTAGATAAGGGTTCTAATTCATTCTAAAGGAAAGGGGTGAGACATCCTTTAAAATCTGTTAAAAACAGTTAACCGGCCAAACTCAGATTAATTAATTAGAAAAGAAAAAGAGTGCCAAAAGATTTGGAAAGATATAAGTTAGGAAAATATCTTTCATTTGAAAACTCTTTGAATTCTAAGTAAATAAAAAGATTATTTGCTTAAAACAACTTTACTTAAACTGAATTTATTAAAAGTTTGAAAATAATTTATTTCTTTTTTTAAAAAAAAGTACTTGTAATAGCACACTTTGAAATGTTTAAACTTTAAACCAAAGTTGGTTCCCTTGTTTTATTTTTTAAAGTATATTTTAGAAACAACGTTAAGATTGCATATAAGTTAAGAAAATCGTTAGTAACTAGAACTAAATAAAGGTTCCCAAACCCAATTATCTATCCTATGTGAGCTATTCAAAAACAAAAACATATTCAAGTTACATAAACAAGTTAAAACGAATAAAATGCTAAATAATGATGATAATAATATAAGAAGCCATATAAATGCCGCTAAATGATTTTGCTTGCTCTCGTTGCTATTTGGGTAGTCTAAGATATAGTGAAGACTCCATATGCGGGTATGCCGGTAACGAGTCTATGAGACTCTATTTTTGCGAGAGTCCTTAAATGAGACTCCATTTTTGCTCCAAAGTTCATGCAAATAAAGAGAAGGTAAAAAAGATTAGTAAGACAATCCAATCTTACTTGATATTGAATAAACTAGATATAGAGTCGAGTTAAATAACACGAATATACCACCGAAGATATGAAAATACACAAATGTCGAATAAAGCTCAAAGCCACTACTACAACAAACTTTTAAACACAAAAATAATAGGCAAATCTCCTCATATTCAAATTATAACAAAGATATTATTTATATTATCACTCAAACTGGAAAAAAGAAAATTCTCACATAATTCAACTAATTAAAAAAAAAGACTTAAAACTAAAACTTGAAATAGGAAAAAACTTCAAACAAAATGCCAATAACTGTTATTTCTTTTAATAATAATATAATATATGCTAAGAAAAAGACAAACTTATATACCCATGTATATAAAGAAGCAAATGCAATAAGTCATGGCTTCACATATTTTCATAGAATATTTCTAACTAAAAAATAAAAATAAAAAATAGCAACCAACTTACACTTAAATATACTTCTGTCAAAGAAACACAAAAAAATTATAACAATTGAAACGAAATAAAATTGATTCCGCATAAATATCAAATTCTAAAACTTAACACATTCTTTATATACAAGGTTGTAAAATGTGAGGAAACAAAAAAAGAACTCCATGTCTCAAACAAGACTAAAAAATTTAACAGAGCTAAACCAAATAAAACTACTGCAAAGCAAGATTTTTCTTAAGGAGTAAAAGAACAAAATGTAACACAAAGATGATGACTCAGAGGAGATAAAGTTGAGATAACACAACGATTTTTTTTGTTTTGATAAAGTGCGGCTGCTACGTTAGAATTAGGTGTAGGTTTGGGCTGAATATGGAGTGAATTTGGGCTATTTTCGGACGTTTTGATATAATAATATCTTATTTGGCGGATTTTGGGCCGAATTTTTTGTCCTCCTTTCTTTCTTTAAATTATTTTGAGCTTCTAACTTAATAACTAATACAAAATATATTAAAAGATGACAACTAATAATTTTCATAATAAAAATATTAATAATACGACTTTATGCTAATATAAATACAAAAATAAGGATTTATAATTAATTTAATAAGTACGAAACTTAAAATAAGGCAACAACAAATAAATATTTTGGAAAACGAGGTGTAAACAAGATAATAAAATATGTAACATTATTAATAGTTATGTAAATGCGACAATGAGGATAATAACAAATAATAATAATAGTAAAAATAATGGTGTAAAAAATATTATTTGATACATTACTAATTTATCTTTTTTGTATATTGACAAACGAATTATACAAACAAAATACTCAACTATAGTTATAAATCTTTTTTGTATATTGACAAACGAATTATACAAACAAAATACTCAACTATAGTTATAAATCTTTTTTGTATATTGACAAACGAATTATACAAACAAAATACTCAACTATAGTTATAAATCTTTTTTGTATATTGACAAACGAATTATACAAACAAAATACTCAACTATAGTTATAAATCTTTTTTGTATATTGACAAACGAATTATACAAACAAAATACTCAACTATAGTTATAAATCTTTTTTGTATATTGACAAACGAATTATACAAACAAAATACTCAACTATAGTTATAAATCTTTTTTGTATATTGACAAACGAATTATACAAACAAAATACTCAACTATAGTTATAAATCTTTTTTGTATATTGACAAACGAATTATACAAACAAAATACTCAACTATAGTTATAAATCTTTTTTGTATATTGACAAACGAATTATACAAACAAAATACTCAACTATAGTTATAAATCTTTTTTGTATATTGACAAACGAATTATACAAACAAAATACTCAACTATAGTTATAAA
>JAJOOS010016801.1:0-11014 GCA_029582725.1 Solanum chiquidenum
AAATGCAAGGCAGCAGTTATGTCTTGTAAGAGAGAAAAACTCCAAAGCATTACTTAGTTTCTACACTACTTATGTCGATAGAGGTATAAGTTCTACAAACTTATGCTTTAAGGAATATACTAAACTTCTTTCTACAAAAGTTTTAGAGGATAAACTTGTCTTCCAAATTCAATAATACACAAAGTCACAACTTATATCGAATAAAATAAAAGTTCTAAAATATTTTAATCCATAAATATATTTTTTTAGAGACAGATCGTGCAAAAGAAAAACTTGTTTTAGCGGCTGGCAATTTTAGCATTTTCCTATTCAATTGAATCAAAGTAGTAGATGGACCAATTGCCTGTTGCTCCCCAAGGCCTTTATAGATAGAAGTATTTTTGTATGTTCAATTTAAACGGTGTGGTTTGTTTAGAGATGAAGTTTAATAAATAAATAATTTAAATCTTTTATTTTTAAATATACCATGACATCTTTGTGGAAATAGATCACAATTTAAAATTAAATTTATTTTAATTATACAATATTAACATATTAAATAGAATTTGATCAGGATAATATGTACGTAAAATCTTGTGAAGGGGTAATAATTTAAAGGGTTATATTATATTATATTATAATTACATATTTTTCATAGTTATTCTTTTTAAATATCATAACTCCATATATATTTTTTATAAAAAAAATGGGATGGACGGCCTTAAAGGCTTTATTTGTAGGCGCAATTATTATTAGAAAAAAGTTTGACCACTCACATTTCAACTTCAATTTTTCGGCTGGCTCATTTGGGGGTTGTCTTTTTTTTTTCTTTTGTTTTATGACCGTGGTATTTAGGCCATTTTTTATGTATCTCTATTAATTTTATGAGATATTTATCACTTTTCACCAGACACCAACAACAGATATTAGGTAACTCTGTTCATCAATGTTATGATAATCATAACTTTCACATGCTTGATTTCACTTGGACCTAGGGGCGTACCTATAGCTCGTCAAAAATTACGTTATATATATAGATATATGTCAAATTCTATATTTAAAGAATATGCATTAAAAGTTGGACACCCTTGACAAAAGCTATACCTTTGGAGCAGTGATAATGGATGTCCATTTCAATGAAGGTTCCGAGTTTGAACCACAAATAGCACAATATTTTTTTGTTTTATTTTGACAGCCACACATTATTATTCTTGGACATCCTTAATAAAATTTCTGACTCCTACACTACTTGGATCCCAAAAACAACATCAAAGAAGCAAGGAAAAAGATTTGATGCTTTCTTGTTGAGAATTGATTGAGAAAACGTCAAGAGTTTCTTTAATTTCGTTCTGTTAGTTTTCCTTCAAATGAAGCAAATACCTTTTGGAGTTGCTTCATTTTCCTTCTTATTAATTCCCTTTTTTACTTTTCCAACGTTTGACTTAGCAAGGAAAGGTATAATATATAAACGTGTTCTTTAACTTAGTATCAATTGATATTTATGTTCTTTAATTTTGGATGTGCATAATTAGACACTTAATTTTATATAATATTGAACAAGTAGACACATGTATCCTACACGACATAATACAAATAAGTTTAAGTGTATCTCATGTGAATTTTCATGTAGGACTCGTGTGTTTACTTATTCAACTTTATACAAATTTGAGTCTTTACTTGTCCATATTCAATACTAAAGGCCATTGATATTAAGTACTGAAACTAAATTAAAAGAATATGTTTATGTATTATGGCGTGAAATTTTTTTGTGAAACCATGAAGAATAAGAAGAAGACGAGTAATGATAATGGCATCTCCAATATCTACTACTCCCTCAGTTACTTGTTTATTTGCTAATATTTGTTTTTTGGAAAATTTCATTAAAAAAATAATAATAAATAAAGTAATAATTTTATTTTATCATCTCTAATTATCATAAATCATTGAGAAAAAGTAAGAGTAGTAGTTAATAATGAAAAATGAATAAAATAAATGTGTTGGTCATTAATTCATTCAAAATGGATTCAATAACAATACTCTTACATAATTGTATAGGGAAATTCAACCAAAATGACTGCACTAACTATATATAATGTATCGATACTATATAAACAAGGTATAATTGTGTGTAAGTATGTATCAAAAATGTATATACATTTATACATACTCTTTATACAAAATGTAGACATTGCAACAGTTCATCCTCTCGAACAAGTTGATTTTTTTCAATCTCAAATCTCCTTTGAACAAGATCAAATTTTAGATATTAGCTCCTCTGAATCTTACTACAAAAGTTGAATTAAAGCAAACTACCAATTGTACCAAGTCTCTTATACATTGTTAATTATTTATAACACAACAACTCTTGTTATGTTTAGTAAATTTAAGGAAAAAAATGTTTGTATTATTTTTTAATAATATAGGACAGAGGTGATTTTTCTTTTAAAATAATAATGGGTCAATTTTAAGAGCATTATTATTTGTTTCAGTTGTATTTGCACGTAATTATTACGAGAATATATGGGAGACAAGGCTGGCCAAAAGTAGTATTTTATTGCATCACTCGGAAAAAGTTCTACATATGATAATGTTTTTTCTGTGTGCTTGGTAATATTTAATTTATAAATTTAAAAGATATTTTCAGAATATGTATTCCGTTGAGATTATTAGTATTTTTTATGAAAAAATTGTAAGCCATGAAGGCAGCAATTTATTACTTTCACAACTAATATCCAACATTGACATGAACATAAGTGAAATGCGCATAACGCCATAATCAAAGAGTTTAGACACTTGAGAGAAAAGAATAATTAATAAAAGGGATGGGATATTTTCGCAAATAGTCATTATAATAAATATAATGGCAACTTTCGCATATAGCCACTCAAGAATAGCTTAATTACTCTCCATAGCTATAGTTTGCTAATTACGATTCGTAGCTACATGTTATAAGGAGGAGAGTGGCGAGCGAGATTGGGAGATGGAGGAGAGAGGCGAGCGAGAGAGACGAATTGTATATGTATATTTGTCAAAATAATTGTATACATGTAACTAATATACATATGTATTTGTATATCTGGCGAGCGAGATTGGGAGAGGGGGGAGAGAGGGCAATGATTTGTATAATTCACATCTCGTTTGTATAATTCGCGGGTACGATTGTATAATTCATGTGTTTTTGTATAATTGAGTAATACAAAGTCTGAAATTATACAAATATGATAAAACTCGAAATGACGAATTGATACAAAATAAAAATATGAATTTTAAACAGTTATACAAATTATATTATACAAATTACATTATATAAATTATATTATACAAAATCCAAAAAACTACACGTTTATACAACTTTAAAAAGTTATACAAAAATAGATTGAATGTATATGGTGATAAAACTAAAAACCAAAGGAAATCATCGTCATATACAAATACAAACTATCGTATACAAATACAAATCAAATGAAGAATTGTTGGTTGTGAATTATACAAATGTGGTTAATTATACAAACTCGAAGCAAGCCCACATAATTAATGGTTAATGTTAGTTGCAGAGTGGTAATTATAGCAAACTATATCTATGATGACTAATTAAGTAGTATAAGTTTATTTAATCGCGTAATATTTCCCAAGTATAATTATGTTTCATAGCTATAGTTTGCATATTTATGGGTTGTTGCTACAGTTTAAACTGTCTCGTTTGTATAATTCATGGGTGAGTTTGTATAATTCGCGGGTACGTTTGTATAATTGAGCTATTTTTGTATAAACTCGAAATAATGAATTTATAAAAACACAAACATCTGAACTTTAAATAGTTATATACAAAAGTTATACAAACTCCGAATTATACAAACGTGTGAATTATACAAATTTGAAACCCCAACCCATGTAATTATCACTAAATGGTGATCGTGAGTGATAATTAACTAAAACTATAGTTATGATGACTAATTAACTAGTATATGTTTGCTTAACCGCGTAATTTCCACTAAAAAATATTACACAGACCTAGAACCGAACTGAGAAAAAAATTTAATTTTAAAAACACACACACGCCCAGTGGGACTCGAACCCACAATCGCTTGATTAGAAGTCAAGCGCCTTATCCATTAGGCCATGGGCGCTTGTTTGTTAAGTTAAACATTTTAAACAATTTATACTTGGATGAAAGGAAAACAAAAAAAATAAAATCGTGCTAGTTTATTATTTGCTCTTTCTTTTCTTGTATTCAGAAGGAGATCTCTCTTTTAATCCTTAATTTTACCATAGATTTAAGGTTCTTTTTCTATATTCTCACATCTTATACCGATTCCTACGTCTTCAAATAAAATTTTGGAAGTCTAGAATACAAAATGAACACTCAGTTTTCTGTCAAAAGGAGAAAATATGCATTATGAACAAAGCAACCATTGGACTTGAAAGAATAAACTCAAAAAACAAAACAATGAATCCATATTCATTTGGGCACCAGGTTTTGCTTTGATTGAATTAAGACATAAATCTGTCAAAATAATAGAACATTTTCACCTTGTTAAAAACTGTGAACTATACAAGCAGGGCCTTCGGATCCATGAAAATCATAAAAGAAAAGACACATGAGAACTAAGAAAAGAAGCTTTAAAAGCAAGAGGAACAAGGTTATCCACAAGTCAACAGCTATATCCTTCGTAACGACAAGTTTGATGTCGATGTTCTACACAAGAATTTGATTAAGTACTCTAAAGCACAGTAGTTTACACCTTATACAAGCATATATCCTGAGAAAAAATTAGTCACCAGAACTCAACCATGATCTTCTAGGAGCATATCAGATTGCATATGTCCTGAAACCTTGCCTCTGAAATGTTGGCGAAAGGGAAAACTCTGAATCTACCAGTATTTGGACAACTCAAAGTCAGATGTTCCGAGTTGACCAACTTCTGCAGTATGCAATACAAGAATTATTCACCACTTGTAAGTGTCTTCTTCTAAGATATACTAGTTAAATAGAAAAACAATAAAAAGTGCATCCAAATTTGAGCTTGATTTGTGCTGGACAGAAGTAATAACAACATGAGAGAGCAGGACGAAGAGGATTAATTCTGACTACTAGGAAAGACAAATTTCCTGCTAGCTGGTCAAAAAATGACCACCTTGAAGAGTAAAGCAAACGATGCCAATAACAAGATGTTTTAATTAAGGAACATTAACAAAGATGAAACGAAAGATAAAAGATGGTCCGAGGGTTACTCAAAATTATACTTTGTTCTGGGAAAATACCACCCTTATAAATTGCCCTATTCAAAGCATCACCAATGTTTAGACCAAATAATCATGTCATTGGTAGTGGGGATGGAGGGAGATCTATAAAACTCAAGAGCCAAGAATTTTCTTAGTTAATAAACAACCTAATACAATCACCAATATATCCACAGCGCTACTCTCAAGTATATGATGTTATAATTGCTTGAAACAACAATTATGTCAAAGATAATACGAAAGAATGTACATAAAGTGAAGACTATTTTTCTTGTCCTGGGGGATCACCCCCCTTGAACTAGCAAACACTTGATCTGTTTCTCATTTCAGTCCATTGATCTTCTTATATAACGTATAATTTCATATTTACTTTTGCATGTCCTATTTCTTCTCAGACAAAACTTACTTTTCCCTTCTCATAATAGGATCAAGTATAACGAGATACCTCACAATGAAATGCCTTGTCAGTGCAGCTCCACCATTTGGATGGAATGCAATCAAAGTAGTGACACCAGCTACAGTACTTGTTTATGTCAATGCCATGCAGAACTGCCATTATAATTCCTGCAAGCCTGCATTTGGAGTGACAGCAATTCAACTCATTATCTTAGAAAACTATAACTAGCCTAAGTAAGGGTTCATGGTGAAATTGGATGCAAAGAAAAAGGAGCAAAAGTAAAACCATACAAGCATCATACAGAGATAGAACTCACAAAAAAGCAAAGATAACAAGAGCAGCACCCCTCTGAACAGGCTTGTCCAAACTCTTCCTACATTTGACAATGTCCTTGGCATCAAATTCAAATAAGCCTCCCTTATTTCGAGCTAGTTTCTCTTGTTGAGGTTTGAACAAGAGCACAAACCCCAGAAGGAATCCTGACATAAATCCTCCGATATTCGCAAAATTATTGATGTAAGGTATCAGTCCGAGGACAAGATTAGTCATCAAGATTGTCATGGTAGCCACAAGCCCTGCAAACTGCAATAAAAAGTAGGGAGATGATATTCTATACTATTTGACAGCTGAGATGAGAGGGAAAAAAGCTACAAGACTTCAAGACCTTATTGGTATAAGATTTCCAATTCCTGATGAGGCCAGAGAGCAGTGTACCAAGCAATCCAACCAATGCACCAGAGGAACAAACTGATGGCCGATCTTGAACGAAAAGTGAAGCAACTAGACTACCAGTAATAGCTGAGAGTATGTAGATAACTCCAATCCTAACTGCAGAAATAGGAGCTTCAGTCAAAGATTCAATAAACAACTTTCTCAATGAAAGGACACATTATAAGAATATTCTTACATGATCCAAATTCTTGCTCTAAGTGAAGTCCCACAAAGATTACTGAGGACAAGTTAATGATCAGATGGAAAAACCCTGCATGCAACCATGGGCTTGTGAAGATACGCCGTAGTTGTTGATTATTAGTCAACAATGTCTTCTGAAGTGCTCCAATTTCTTCCAACCTACATTGGCAAAAGATTTCATATCTGTTACTGGCAGCAGAACTTCCTCAACTTAATATCATGTGCAAGACACAGTGTACAGCTCAAATAGTTCTTTGATGCACAGTTGGAAAAATAGCATGTTGCTATTAACATATAGGTTAATATGCCTTATTAAATAACCTCAAAGAATAAAGTAGCTGGTACTGCAATTTTCAAGGCAGATAAGAAAAGCATGTAATGTTTAATTTGTTTGAGAGGGATCCAGAGATCAATATGTTAGCGAACATGGAGCGTGGATTAATTGATTCTCTACGGCCTGAAGAACAGCATATGGAGAAGCCAGAGGTTCCATAAAGAACCAATAAATATTTCAGAAACAGTTCATCACATGTGTATATATGCAACGTGCTTGTATACTTGATGCAATAAAATTTTAGGATTCTGAAATCAATTAGATGCATAAGAAATATACAAGACTGGCATTCAGCGAAGTACCAATGGCCGCCATAAACTACATTTTCAGGAGATACGAATCAATATAAATCTCAATAAACATGGTAGCCACAACAACAAGTATACAAACTCAAATTCAAGCAACAATTCATATTGATAGCAACGTTTTCTCCTCAAATTTCATAAAGTAGTCCAAATCCATAATAAGTTCAAACGATGCATTGAAATAATGGAATCGGAATTTCAGGATTATCAAGTAATTAAGACAAAAAATAGAGTGATTAGTGAAAGAGAAAGAAGGAACTGACGTAGAAGCAGAAGGACCGAGCAGAGGATTCTCGGAAAGAGGCTGAAAAGAGAACCTCCGGAGAGGTTTTAGAGCACAATCTCCATGAGAATTCTCCCAGCAGTCGTTAACAATCATTGTAACAGTGAAAGCGCCCAAGTGAAGGATCACAAAGAGAGAAATGATCCATGTGTTTGCTCTCTTCTGAGACAAAGGCCTAAAAAAGGGGAATGGAACTCTCTCATCTTTCAGTAGTTCGTCGGCCGTCATTTCAGTGGAGAATCTCGACGCCATTGGAGCACATTGTTGCTTGATTTCAAGCTGGGTTTGTAATTTCGAATTATCTGCCATTATTTTCTGTGGGTACACAGTTACTTGAATTGAACTTGACAAGTTGGGGATGATCGATCCATGTGAGATTCGGGGGTGGTTATTGTTTATTGGCGGGAAGAATGCTAAAGTGGAGTAGGCGGTGTTTGTGGTTCGGTTTAAATTGGTTATTGATTAAAATTAAAATCAAATTAATTTAGTCGGTTTTTAAATTTCTAAAATCAAATCAAACAAAAAATAATCGTCAATTTGGTTATTTGTCGGTTTGATTTTATTTTTTTGGTTTTTTCGGTTTGAAACTAATAAATTTGTTGAGGACATATATATCTCGATAGACACAGACACCTAGTACATGCACAATCCATAAGAAAGCTAATGTGGATTCAATTAAGCAATTAAGTAAATACGAGAGTTATTATTACACGAACAAATTGATTCAATTAAAGAGAAAGTATGACTATCTTATGTAAGGTAAGGTAGGTAAAGATTAAAATAATGAATTTTGACGGATTTGGACTTAAGATTGTAATAGTTGGGTTAAAATTAAAGTATTGAGCCTAAGAAAATGGTAAAGTTAAAAACTTAAGTTAAATTAAAATTTAACAAAATATTTATATTTTATTTATGATAATATATAAACAATTGTAAGATTTATATATCTAATTTCTCAATCCGATTTGATTATTTTTGCGATTTTTTTTTGTAAAACCAAAATCAAATAAAATAGTATCGGTTTTAAAAATTAAAACCAAACCTAACCAAAACAAATCAAATATCGATTTTTTTAATCAATTGATTCAAATTGCGGTTCAATTTGATTTTTTAATCATAACCATGAACAACCCTAAACAAGAGGGGAAACAACAAAAAGAGAGGATTTATTCAGTTTCTCACTTACATTTCCTTATTTTGTTTAGTTTTGTGGCCTTTGTTTTCTGTTTTCTTTTATTTTGGGTTGAGCCCTATGTTGAACAAATTTATTTTACAAAAATTATACTCCATTAGTTTATGAGTTAATTATTTAGATATACGTTAGTTTGTAATATTATGGATCTTATCAAATTCAAATACATGTATCTCTGAATACATAAGTTTTGGCTACCTCTTCTAAGCTTCTTATGCTTCGCTGCTTCTCTTTTTCCATTAAGTTGTTCTTCTTTTTCCTCTTTCGTTTTTGTTGGAGTTGTCCATTTTAATACTGATTTTTTAAATATTTTGTGCTATCTCTTTTTTGTTTTCCTTTTGAATTACGGTGTTTTCTGACTCTTTTTTCTACCTTTTGCTTTGTTGCTTTATTTTTAATGGATTTCATACATGATTTCTCGATTGCTCCTATTTTTAGCCATTCCTCTATTTCAATTTTGAAAATAAAACTTTCGAATTTGGTGTTTTTTAATTTTGACTGATTTTTTTTTTGTGCTACAACTCGTATGTGTTACCTATGTTTTCAGATGGATATTGAATGTTAATTAACAGTGGTTGACACCTAAAAATTTAGTAACAGAAAAATATTATCCGTTATGATATATTTCAGGGTAAAAGGAGGGTTAGTCTGCTGAAATCCAAAGAGTTCTTCTTTATCAAACTCAACAAATTAAAAATTATCCAATAACTCACACAAAAAATAATCATTAAGGGCAAATCACCACACCACCAAAATATAAAACTAAAAATAAATGAAATGTGTATAATGGGTGAAAGCAAACAAAAATTGAACACATCTTCACCCTTTTGAGAAAGAAATTAAAAAATAGTGTGTGAAAATAACAAGAGCACGTAAAGTTAAAATTCTGACTCCACCTTAGAAAAGGTAAAAAGAAACTAAATGTTTTGTTTGGATTAACTTATTTTTAAGTGTTTTTGACGTTTGAGTAGTTTTTTTTTTAGCTTTAAAGGTGTTTGAAAAAATTATAAAGTGCTTTTAAGCATCCACTTTTAGGCTATTTTTTTAAAAAAAAATTTTAAAAGTTAATAGTAGGGTACATCTACAAGAACCAAAAAAGATGTTAATCAGATGCTAAAGTCACAAACTCTATCAAAATATAAACCGTTTTAACATCAATAATATTTCATCCATATACATGAACATGGTAATATTAAATTGTCAAATAAGGACTATTCTACCTTAAAATCCAAGACAATTTTCAATTTCCCAAATTTCGAAAGACCAAACAATTCACCTTTATCAAAGTCAACACTAAAGAATTACCAGAATGAGGGGTTGATTTAGTGGTAAGTTGTCTTCAAAGATTCAATCTGTGTTCCTTTCTTTTTTTGTCAAAATGTGTTTTTACTCTTCCACGCAATTCTGAGGAGATCAATCGGGCTGAAATTAATCATTCTAACTTTATTGATTCATTATGGTCCAATGATAAGCTCAAAGAACTCAAATTTTATGCATTTGACATGACCAACCTTTGAACTAAACAACCATACTAGAGTTAGGACGCACATACGACATGTTTTGATATATTGTATGGTCTTATTTTTACGAATTGAACTATATCTTCTACTCTACCCATGGGGACATCCTCAAGCTCTGAAAAGTAAATACAGGAGATGGTTCTGTCTTGAGATTACGTAAATAGCTCAATATATATATTCGTCCTCTTATAATAATTTGCTTGATATTGTTGTAAAATATAATGTGGACTGGATCACTAGCTATCTTTGCAACATATGTAGCAACATGCTTTCTAGCATTTATTAACAGGGTCAAGTAGTATACAATTTAAAGAGAATGGTCATGAATATATATTCAATATGGTTATAATTAAAATCATAACCTTGTGGAATTCTTATTTAAAATTTGTTCATATTACTTTCATGAAGTAATAAATATGACATTGTTTTGCTCTTTTCCTTATGACTTTATATTCCTTTGAAATGACATAGTTTATCTTTTTTTCTCAGGGCATTAAACTCCACAATTAGTTGTTACTCTGCTAAATAACTATGAACATTCAACATATATGATTGGCCAAACATTAAAGAAGTTTTCGTATGCAAACCGATAAAACGATACTCCTCTTATTGTACCATAATAATTTTCTTATCTTTATAATTATTTGACCAGATCCTTCTCATAGAATTACACTGGGATATTAATAGATAGTGATATGTTCAATGAAAACAAATTATTTAAACTTTTAAGCAAACTTTGAGTATATTGTTCCACAAACTAAATTTAACATACTATATATAAAGAAATATATGATGTTAATATTAAGTTTAATCATTTCTTCTTTATTTGAGTCTGGCGTTCATTCCGGTGG
>JAJOOS010016802.1:0-18786 GCA_029582725.1 Solanum chiquidenum
CTTTTGATTTGACAAATATGTGGATTGCTGAGAAGTTGATAGTAGTAAATAGTGGTAATAGACGAGAGGCTGAGGATTTGGCGGAGGATGTCCTAAATAATTTGGTTTCTAGAAACTTGATTCAACTTGCCAAAAGGACATATAATGGAAGAATTTCAAGTTGTCGCATACTTGACTTGTTACATAGTTTGTGTGTGGACTTGGCTAAGGAAAGTAGCTTCTTCCACACCGCGCATGATGCATTTGGTGATCCCGGCAATGTTGCTAGGCTTCGAAGGATTACATTCTACTCTGACAATGTCATGGATGAGCTCTTCCATTCAAATCCAAAGCTTGGGAAGCTTCGTGTACTTTTCTGTTTCACAAAAAACCCTTCCATATTTTCTCATCTGGCTCATTTTGACTTCAAATTATTGCACACATTGGTTGTAGTCCTGCCTCGATATCTTAAAGAAAATGTCACTATCCCAAGCAAATTTGGGAACATGACTTGCTTACGCTATTTGAGATTGGAGGGGGATATTTTTGGAAAACTGCCAAATAGTATTGTCAAGCTTACACGTCTAGAGACCATAGTTATTGATCGACATGGATTCATTCAACTTCCTTCTGGTGTTTGGAAGTCTAAACAATTGAGACATCCTTATTATACAGATTATGGACGAGCATCTAACAGCTACTTTTCTATAAGCCCATTTTACCCAAACATGTACTCATTGCTTCCTAATAATCTACAAACCTTGATGTGGATACCTGATAAATTATTTGAACCGAGATTATTACACCGATTGATCAATTTAAGAAAACTGGGAATACGGGGAGTGTCTGATTCCACCGTTAAGATATTATCAACATTTAGCCCTGTGCCAAAGGCACTGGAGGTTCTGAAGCTCATGTTTTCCAGTGACCCGAGTGAGCAAATAAACTTGTCATCATATCCAAATATTGTTAAGTTGCATTTGCGTGTTGACAGAACAATGGCCTTGAACTCTGAAGCATTCCCTCCAAATCTCGTCAAGCTTACTCTTGTCTACTTTATGGTAGACCGTTATCTACTGGCAGTGCTTAAGACATTGCCCAAATTAAGAAACCTTAAAATGGCTGCCTGTAGGTATAATGAAGAAAAGATGGATCTCTCGGGCGAGGAAATGGTTATAGCTTTCCGCAACTTGAAGTTTTGCATATTCATAACCCAAATGGGTTGTCTGAAGTAACATGCACGGATGATGTCAGTATGCCTAAATTGAAAAAGCTATTACGTATTTGGCTTAAAAAGCCGAGTATATGAACATCTCAATGTCTCAACAGGTCAGTTTGCTAGTATAATTATTTACGTATAAGGTAATCTTTTTAATGTGAGGTTTCATTCTTTATTTCACTTAAATAGTGGATCCATATTCTTACTTTTTTTACCACCTCTTTTCTCACTCACTCCTCTTTTATTTCATTTTCTTATTCTTTTTACTCTTAATAAATATCCAACTCTCTAAATACATAATTAAGCAGTTGGTATTTAATAAAAATATTATAAAGTATCTTTTTTATTTTTTGTCAAAATAACTGAAAAAGGCCTTAGGACTGGATATTAAAAGTAATTTTGTTATTCAATATTTTTAATAATATCAAATTAACTATAAAAAAAAATCAGTATCTTCTCAATTACTTGCATTTTAAAAAAAATATATTAAATCAAATTTATTATTCCATTAGATTTTATTTTTTTTGGTTCTGTTTTAGTTCATATATGCTTATTTGAAGTTATAATTTTTTAAATACTCAATAGAAAAATGCTAGTAAAAGATATATTGTAAGTGAATGTGAACACTTATTGATATATAGAAAAATAAATACTATTTTTAATAATGATAATAATAATAATATTATAATATAAAAACTGATTGATATAATAATAATAATAATAATTAAAATAATAATAATAATATAATAAAGAGTATTAATTTAAAAATTGTACGGAACCGATTGTTTCTTGAAGAATAAATTAAGTATTTTAAATTTTAATTTAAAAAACTTAAATTTCACTCTGTGACCCACCTCACCTTACACAATTTTTAAAAAATCATTTATGAATCTGTCGCACCTTACCCCGTTATGCCCCATTGTCATTTTTATTTTAAAACATGGTTATGATGAAAAAATAATTTATAATTTTAAAATAAGATCAGAAATCAGAACAAATATGACTCGAATAGGTTGATAATCGTTATGAAAAGTATAATTTCACAATTTATTTTGTCAATTTTTGATATATTCTAAATAGAATATATGTATGCGTTTGCTTGGTACCTTGAAATTTCTAATTACAAAAAAAGTTTTTTCAATCATGATCAGTTTATTAGTTGTTACATGACATCTAAGTTAATAATTTATATAGATTAAAGATCTGATCGTTTTATGTTTTTGAGTTAATTTGATTCTATTAAAAAAATATTGAACACTAAGCTTATTTTTAATATTAACAGTCTAAAAGTGTTTCAGTATATATAACAGAAAACATGTTTGTCTGTTTTTTTATATCAAATGTACTAATTATTTAATTGTGTATTTGAGAATTGAATATTTGTTAGGGAAAAAAAAAGAAAATGAAAGAAAATAGGAGTGAGCGGAAGAGAAGTTAAAAAAAGTAAGAAAATGACTATTGTTGATTATGTCTCTACCATTATAAAATAATTCGCCTAAAATAACTCATAATATTTGTGTGACTCTAAATCAATATTTTAAAAACTCAATAGCGGGCAGCACGAAGCACCCTAAGATAGGGCACGCTCTGCTGCGTCCATCCCGCTCGACCTGGCCCAAATACCTATTTAAGGTATTCTCAAAGAGAGCCGTCTCTTAAATTGTTACTAAAAATAAAAATATATTATTATTTTTTGCACTGAGTAAAAGAAAAGTAACACAAAGTAAAAAAAAAAAAGTGAATCATATAAATTATAAAAAAAGGAAGAAGATTATTTTGACATACATGAAATTTGTTTTTGGCATAATTTCCTTGTGTATGATAAACATTAGTTCAACTATTTTAAATTATTTAAACGAGAAATGCTTGGAATTTCCTTCGAAACCTGTCATTATAACATCAGCTGTGAGAATCTGCGGCTAAGTGCTTACGTATTTCTTTCAAGTCTTGGAAAAACACGAGTTAATTTAATAATAATTTCTTTTTTCAAGTCTTAGACAACTTTTGGTGCTAAGACACATTCTTTGATTTTTCCTACTATAAAACAAAACCATAATTCAAGAGAGAATCATCATTAAGATTTCGTTTAACATACTAAATTAGCAAAAGCATAAACAAAGTTGTGATTTTTATGGCACAAGTGAAGTTGCTAGGTTTTTGGTATAGCCCATTTTTTTATTTTTTTATTTTTATATTAACGACCCTTGAGGGGGTCAGGGGCTTAGCAACACCCCAGGCCTTATCATAAATAAAAACAAAAGTACATGGAGGGGGGCATCAACCTTACCTCTACCTATGGTGGTTTTGAGTTAGTTATCCTACTAAGGTTAACTTACTCATCCCCATATTCTAAAGGAAATCAAAGAAGACACCTACGAGAGGACTCCTCTCATTACATATCAACTATGAAATTTAAATCAGGGAGACTCTCCCCTTACAAGGAGAATAACAACCTAAGCCTATTCACTATTGCTATAGTTACAATTAACCATAGCCAACCTGAAAAGGGTAGGGGGAACAAACCAACTATAGAGATTTCTATAGGTATAATAAGGAAAGGTAATGTCAAGGTGGATGTTTGATTCTCTTGAGTTTCTTTCTTCTGAAATTTATCATCCCCATTTTTTCCAATATGTAGCTGCCTTTTGCTGCTGGTGGGAGTTGCTGGCTCGTATAGAAGTGCTGGTTTCTATTGAATCTATGGCTCCATTTAGAGAGAAAATCAACGGTGCAGTTGGCTTCTCTGTAGACGTGTCTGCATTGAAACACACTGTCTGCTAAGGTTCTGGAGTTCTGTAACTGCCTGCATCAGTTTCCATGGTGGCCTGTTGTTGGTGCTGATCCATCTTGTAACTAATTCAGAGTCCACTTCCAAGATAATTCTGTTGTAACCATGTTGTATACTCCATTTGATGCCGTAAATTGCTGCTTGTAATTCTGCTACATTGTTGGTTCCAATGCCAAGTGAAATTGTGAATGCATACACCATATCTCCTGTATTGTCTCTTAAGATACCCCCTCCTCCTATTTTGCCAGGATTGGTTAAAGCACTACCATCCGTATTCAATTTAAAGGTATTAGGAGGAGGTTTTTTCCAGATTGTTGGAATGACTTTGACATCATGCTTGCATCTCTCAATCATTCCCATAATATCATTCCAGTTTATAGGCCAATTTATATAAGGAAAAGCAGTTTGGAGGAGATGTCTAGTGTCTTTAATTACCATGATTTTGACTCTTATAATGTTGGACTGCTTACCTCCATATTTAGCACTACATCTATTTTTCCACAGACTCCAAGAGACTATAAGAGGGACAGCTTGAATAAGAAGCTTGTGAGCCTCATTTCTGTGAGGTATACTCCACCATTTTAGCAATAGAGTCTTTAGAGGTGTGTAGTTATATGTAACACCAAACAGACCTAAATAATACTTCCAAATAAAGGTGGAAAAATGTCCAGCTGAAAATATGTGATCTATATCATCCCATCCTTGTCTGATGCAGCAAGAGCACTTGGCAGGCTCCACTCCAAAATTGATGATTTTATCATTTGTGGGCAACTTGAGTCTAAGAGATCTCCACATTAGAAAGGAGATCTTGAATGGAATGCATTTATACCAAATTTGAGTGTTGATCTTGAGCTTTTCTTTTTTAACTCTACAGATTTCCCAGGCAGAAGAACATGAGAACTTGCCATCTTCTGTAGATTTCCAAATGGCTTCATCTTTGACCCCTTCCTGTATCTGGATGTTCATGTTCAAAATTTGCTGTATAAATCTGGCCGGAACCTGCTGTCTAAGTTTGAATTCATTCCATCTTCCTTCAACCAAGAAATGCAGGACTTTGGTGTTGTTCTGACTGGAGATTCTATTGGTGAGATGACCAAGGGCTCCAACTCCAAGCCAGTCATCCCACCAAAAAGAGCAGTTTCCAGAGTTGATCTTCCACCTGATGTTGATCTCCATCATGCTTCTGTTTTTCAACATATAATCCATACTAGGGATTGTCCTGTGTCCCATTTCCTTGCAACTGGATGTGACACCCTACAATACTTAGCCCTAAGATATTGTCCCCATAGAGAGTCATTGGTCCTGAAAAGCCACCAATGTTTGCATTGTAGGGATGTGCAGATGTCTGTCAGCCTCCTCACACCAATACCACCTTCCTCATAAGGCAGACTTAGTGATTTCCAGGAAGCCCAATGGTATTTATTTCTGTCATTTTCCTTGCCCCAGAAAAAATCAGCAATCATGCACTTCATATATTTAGTGGTGGTGTTTGGAGGGGAAGTTGCAGCCATAGTGTGTATGGGAATAGATTGTAGGACATGCTTGATCAAGGTCACTTTACCACCAACACTGAGGAGTCTGGATTGCCAACCACTTATTCTTCTAATCACTTTATCCACTAGCTGAGAGTAGTAGATAATTTTTTGTCTGCCAATATACAGAGGGCACCCTGGATAAGAAATAAGGCTGTCCTTTTGAGTGAAACCAGTACCCTCTTTGATTTGCTGGATGATGTCCTGAGGAGTGTTTGCAGGTACCATGAAGTGACTCTTGCTCTTGTTGGTTAATTGACCAGACGTACCTTCATATTCAGTCAATGTGTCCATGATGAGCTGAATGGAATGTTTGCTGCTGGAAGTGAATATAATCACATCATCTGCAAAGCAAAGATGATTAACTCTAGGTCCCCTAGGGTCCATCATGAAACCTTTGTAGGTCATATTATAGTTTAACAGGTTTAGCATTCGTGAGAGTACTTCAGCACCTAAAATAAATAGGGCAGGAGAGAGTGGATCCCCTTGTTTAAGTCCTCTGGTAGAGTGAAAGAAACCATGTCTATTACCATTGATGATAATGGAATACCAATTGTTGCTCATGATTCTCCATACCAAGTCAATGAAAACTTCTCCAAACCCCATTTTCCTCAAAACTAAGCAAGTGTAGGACCAGGAAACTCTATCATATGCTTTGGTCATATCAAGCTTGATAATCACATTGTCTCCTTCTTTAGGTTTTTTGATCCCAGTAGTGATTTCTTGAGCCAACATGATGTTTTCTGCAATATTTCTACCTCTCACAAATCCTGATTGATTTTGAGATATAAGAAAAGGTAAAATAGGAGCCAATCTCATACTCAAAGTCTTGGAAATGATTTTATTAATGAAGTTGCTAAGACTGATAGGTCTGAGCTCTGAAAAGTTACCGGTGAAGGAGGAAGAATACCGGCAACACAGAGTTGAGTGGGCTCTAAAGATTAAGGGAGTCAAATATGAATATATAGAAGAAGATAGAAATAACAAGACCTCTCTGCTTCTTCAATGAAATCCAATTCACAAGAAAATCCCAGTGCTCATTCACAATGGCAAGCCCATCATTGAGTCTATGATCATTCTCGAATACATTGATGAGACATTTGATGGCCCTTCCATCTTGCATAAACATCCTTATGACCGTGCTTTAGCTCGTTTCTGGGCAAAGTTCCTTGATGATAAGGTAAATTCATCGTCTATATATATAGGTGGTATCATTAGTTGGGAATATGATTTAGTCATGTTATAAGTTGCTTACTTTACATACGTCTTATATAGAAAATGTACTAGTGAGCTTGGTATACCTTACATAATTTTGTATAATAATCATGCTTATTTGAGTGGGGCAACATATATTCTAACTTGCATGAGATTGAGATATACGTAGTAGCGCCATGAAAGTTGTTAATTTTTTTGAGTGTTTTATAGGTGACGGCTGTGGTGAATACCTTCTTTCGCAAAGGGGAGGAGCAAGAGAAAGGTAAAGAGGAGGTTTGTGAGATGTTGAAAGTTCTTGATAATGAGCTCAAGGATAAGAAGTTCTTTGTAGGTGACAAATTTGGGTTTGCTGATATTGTTGCAAATATGGTTGCACTTTGGCTAGGAGTTTATGAAGAAGCCTTTGGAGTTGTATTAGTGACAAGTCAAAATTTTCCAAAATTTTGTGCTTGGAGAGATGAATATATTAACTGTAGCCAAGTCGAGGAATAACTACCTCCAAGAAGAGATGAGTTGCTTACTTTTTTTCAAGCCCGAGCTCGTGCTCGTGCTCATGCTCAAGCTACAACTTCTACTTCTGCTTTTGCCTCTGCTTCAAAATGAATTATTTAGATTCAATATGTATTAAGATATATGTTTGTATAACATTAATTAAGTTCATTGAGGATTAATGACTTTAGATCTATTTTCTTTTCCTGATAAACTATTGCAAGCCACATAATTTGATGAAATAGTGGGTGATATAAGCACATAAGTCATCTTATCGTTTCTTGAGATTAAATACTATTCACCTTAAATATAAGCACTACACCAAAAAGTATTTTAGTTAGTGACAATTAAAAAATTCTCTTTTCAGTGGCAATTAAAGACAATTACCACAAAATGTCAATAACTAAAAGCAATTTTGATATTTTATTTATTCCCTCAATGCAATAAAAGACGGTAGCCATTAGAGCCGTTGTCCTCCTCCAAAATCACCGCTTATAGAGCCACCGTAGTCACCTTATTCGCCGCCACCTGAGCCACCATAGCCACCTTATTCACCGCCACCTGAGCCACCATATTCACCGCCACTAGAGCCACCATATTCACCACGACCACAAAAACAATCGTATCCACCACCACTACGATCTCCGCTGCCGATCAACAACTCTGCTATGCCGGTATTCTTCCTCCTTCACCGGTAACTACATGGATTTATTCATATTTAGAAGTTCAATTAAGTTATTGATATTTTTATTCATAGTTTGCAAGATTCGGAGCAATTTTAGTGTGTGTAATCGTCTCATGAGAACACTAAGCTGTTAGAATTGAAGCTTAAACTATTTCACAATTTCAGTATGTCCTTGATTTCTCTTCTTATCAGCTTTATGAATTCAAGTCCTAGCTCGAATTGAAGTTGAGTCCTGTTTTTCTTCAATCCCTAATTTGGAACACACTGTCAATTTCCAAGGTTGAAAATCTAACCTCTTTATTTTTTTTAATTCAAAATTCTACTATAATTTGCAATTTTAGCCTACTTCATTTGTGTGTTGTAAGCCTTTGTAGCTTTTGAAGAGTATTCTTCTAGTAGCATGTATGTTATAGTCCATGAGAAAGTCTGGAAGATAATCCATGGTCTTATTCATATATCCAAAATTACTTATCAGTATGATTCCTTTTTTCTAATGCCCAAAATATTTGCATCTTGTTTTGTAGCTTATGTTCTTCTTTAGGTTAGGAACTAATAGCATAATCCTTACAACAATGACGAGTAGTATCTACTTGCCATAGTGAAGAAGATTCATGAACAAACAAGGCTTCCAATTGAAAAGTAGAATACAAAAGTTATATTGCGAAGAAATAAGGAAAAAAATATGTTACTTTTAAATTTGGGGACTTGATTTGGGTGCATATGAGAAGGGAAAGATTTCCTTCCCAACGGAAGATCAAGCTAGATCCTAGAGGAAGTGGTTCATACAAATTTCTTGAAAGAAATGGAGACAATGCTTATATATTTGATCTTTATGGTGAGTTCCAAGCTAGAGCTACTTTTCATGTTGATATAGACTTGAATTCGATGACAAATTATCTTCATGAAAGAGGGGATTGATAGCATCCAAGGAAGCACTACTCCATTGAAGGACAAGGATATGAAGCTTTAGAAATACCAAGGAGGCCTATAACAATATTTCGAACCAAGGAGTTCAATGATAAGCTCAATGGGCTTTAATCTCTGATCTAGGGTGTCTTGTTGGGGAAGAAGAGATCAAGCCCAAGGGAGATGAATAGTCAGAACTCTACAACTATTTGGTGACCCAAGTAGAAGTCCTAGAGGAGAATTATTGGGATCCAAAGTTCAACCTTGAAGAAGTCCAAAGTGGTGTAGAAAAAGGTTCAAAATTAGCCCAAAAGGAGACCAAATTCAGCCCTTAAATGGGAGCTGAAATCAACAGCACAATCAAGCCCAAATGGGACTCAAAACCCCACCAAAAGAGCCCACAAAGTCCTTAATTCAGCCACAACCAAGCTGTTAAATCTCTTGAGGACGTTCTCAATATAGGGTTGTTGAGATAGCATCAAATTCCCAATTCTCTTCTATCTCGAGTAATTTCCATCCTCGATATTTTCTTTGTAGCGCCCAAATCCTTCATCTTAATCTCTCACCTAGCTGCTTCTTCAACCAAACAATTTGTGACATCTCTTAGCAACAATCAACATGTCATCCATATATAACAGTAAATACACAAAAGAATCATGTGTAGACATTGAAAATTTGTGGGACTCTTAAAGACATGTTTAATTCTAGTTGAGATTCTACAAGATATATTTGATTCTCATTAGAATTCTTGGAGGTTTCTCTAACCCTAAACCTTAGCTTATGCATATATAAAGGGTACTATCTTGAAAAAACATCTCAAATATTCCACAAATTCATGGAATATTTATATAGAGGTCAAATCTAAATCATCCTAGTTCAAGAAATATGCCACGTCCCTCGAATCATGGATAAATCGAATGAGAGAAGAATCAAGGGAGGAACAAAATTGTACATGTACTATTATCAATAAAATATTCATGTTTCTTTAGATTTTATTTGTGTGGTTGATTTATTTTCCATATGTTTAAAATTTGTTGCAAACAAATTGGCACGCCCAGTGGGACCAAATCTGCCTTTATCTCTTCTCTCATATATCAAATCTACAAATCTGAAGCTGCAAAGGTGGAAGAATGATTAGTACTTCAAGCCTCGTTTTGAGTTTCATCAAGTATACACCCCGACAAGCCTTGAAGCAGGGGGCATTTGTAGATATTGAAAATTTGTGGGACTCTTAAAGATGTGTTCAGTTCTAGTTGGGATTCTATAAGATGTATTTGATTCCCGTTAGAATTCTTGGAGGCTACTCTAACCCTAAACCCTAGCTTATGCCTATATCACTACTAGAATTTTGATCTACAACAACAGTTTTATATGTGTTGCAATAGGACCTAAAATAGTTGTTATAGCGCCTCAGCAACGGTTTATCAGTCATCTCATCTGCTCGCGTTACTATAGCTCTATTGTAACAGTTAAATATAATGGTTCCTGAAAGCGTTGCTATAGGAACCTCTATTGCAACGTTTTTCCATCCATCTATAGGCACTATAATATTACAGCAGTTGTAACGGTTTACAATTGTTGCATTAGGGGTTGCGGTAACTGTTAGCAACCGTTGCAATAGAGTATGTTGCAATTTACTGTTCTTATGGCAACACTTTTTAAAATATTATGACAACGATTTTAGTTGATATTGCAACCAATCTATATGAATATATATATGAAATTGTTGTAAAAAATCATTTCCTAATAATAAATATGTTTCCAGTTTATCATAAGCAAATAATTTATTTATAGAAACAGAGGAGGAAGGTATACACGCACACTTTTTATTTTATTAATATTTTTATGCACAAATCATATTATATCTATAATACTGATTACATAAAGAAATACTTAGTACCTATAGGGAATTAAAAAAAAATTGATAGTTCATAAACCATGTTAATCATGTTTAGATTCATGCTAAACATTTTGAACAGTCTCTGGTTACTTCCTTCAGGCAATGAACAGTTTTTCTCCATTATGTATTCATGATTTATTCTAACCAATAATAATCAGAAGTATTCATATCATTTTGAATATATTCGTTGAAGTTATAATTTATTGCACATAAGTTATATTCTTCATCGGCTTTATCTTGTACAATAATTTGTACTATTTTTTCTTTTAGATCTCTATTTAATTTTTTTATTACCTGTAATATAACTACTAAGGTTTCATATTCTATATACCACAAGGATTTTATCATTTTGTATTTGTATTTTAATGGCTCTGATACCAAACTTGGGCTAGGCTGTTCTCTTTTTGAACAGGGTGGCGGATAATTATGCAGTGAATAAAGTTCGTGACTCTAAAATTGCTTTTGTATTTTTATATTCAAAATACTCTTGTATTCTATGCATTTTCATTTCATGTATAGCAAATATAATTGATGTAGATCTCAGGCTAGCATGCCTATATGCTTTTTTCATTTCAGGTATAGCTTTATCAAAATGATGTAAATCTATTTTATGCTTCCATGCTCTTTTTCTTACTAAATGTAAGTATAGTTATAAGTTTTTCATTCTATATGCTTGATGCATTGTTATATTAGCATGAATCTAAACATGATTAACATGGTTTATGAACTATCAATTTATTTTTTTATTCCCTATAGGTACTAAGTATTTCTTTATGTAATCAGTATTATAGATATAATATGATTTGTGCATAAAAATATTAATAAAATAAAAAGTGTGCGTGTATACCTTCCTCCTCTTTAATCGATGAATAGTCTTTATCACTACCACGGTAGTTCTCCTTCATGCAATGAACAGTTTTTCACCCTAACGACCGCAGTCTCTGGTTACTTTCTTACTGTTCCTCCTTATGGCTGAAGATCGCAACCTTCACTTTAGACTATTTATGGGTTTTGAGAAGATAGATATAGAAACCAACCTTTTATTTCATATAATATTCTAACAATCAAACCATACTATATTATACAAACTCACAACATAATTAGAAATACTTTTCCCTGACGGGAGAAGTTACTACTCACTCAACTCACTCATACTCTCTGAGGTACTTAACATTTTCTCTAATGGATGTCTTGGAGAAAACTTAATCTGCCTCTCTAGTATGACCTTCCTCTCCTTTTATAGACATAAGGAGGGACTTATTACAAAATATTTCCCTTTTCAGGGACTTCCTTCAACTTCTACGTTTTTATCTTTTAGTCCTCCATTCATTGAAGTAAGATAAGATTCTTTGTTGATAAGATGACTCTTATGTCTTCTTTTTGTGATTGGCCGACATGATGTGACCCTTCTTTTTTACTAAAAGATATATATAAAAATCAACAACAGTTTATAAAAATTCTCTAAATCAAATCACATAAGAAAACAACTAATTATATATATCCGATTCACATATATAATTCGAAATATCCTAGTCATCACAATATCCATAAAGGTAAAATATATATACCAAAACACATGTTTTCAATAGTTTGCACAAGTTCCATACTAATAGAAATTAAAACAAAATATTGTAGCTTAACAAAAGTTTCAAAATGTCAAGAAGCAAAAGAGTCGAGCTAAAGCAATAGGTTTCTACATCTTTCAATCAATTAGATCAAGTAATAAGGTCTTCATCACTACTTTCATCATCCCCTTGGTTATCTTCTCCACCTATAAAAGACCAGAAAAATAAAAGTTTATTGAGAGCAAATGTTGAAGAAAGATAGTTCAGATTTACGTAATTAAATCATTTGTCTTGATCTAATCCACATCTGTGTAAGTGAAATAATCAAACATTTCATTTGCTCAATCAACTGTGCATAAAGAATAAAGGTAAAACAAAAGGAATGGAAGGTAAACTTAGCCAACTATCAATGCAGTTGATATGGAAAGCATGGCTACAAGTAGGGAGCAATCTCAATTTATCCTTATCAGAGAATTCACACAAACAAACATCACAGTCAAAGGGCTCTTTAGGACCAACAACCTCTTTGTACAAAAAGACAAGTAATGCATCAATAAATGCTTGATCCAAACTAGAATCAAGTAAATGAAATAACTATTGTAACTGTCTTTGCAAAGAATCTGAACTAGAAACTTTAGGGTATCCATTAGATTGAGATGATGCTGAAGATGAAGGGTGTTTGATAAGAAACCTAACTAGCAAATGGAGCAGACCAGATATGAAAAACAGGACAACTAATATAACTATAATGAAAAGAACAACTTGACTGATCTTGTTTCCAGATGGGGATGAAGAAGATGAGTTTGGTTCCCTGTGAAAAATAAAACTTCCACCAAATGAAGGAGGATATGAGGGAAACAGAGGAAGAGAATATGTAAAACACATTCCTATCTTGTGACTCAACTTCACCAAATGAACAAATCATCTAAAAAACACATCGAAAAAATAGTTTAGTGACAGAGCAAATAACAAGAGATAGTGATGAAACCAAACAGAAAATGTGAAAGACATAATATTTACATGTCTTGATTCCCACTTAGTCACCATTACACAAAAAAACAATACTTATAACAATCCATTTATATAAAGAATCACTTCTGACTTATCGAGCATATGTAATGTGCCAAAAGTGCATTTCTTGCAATCTGCACTTTTTCCTTATATCACGACATATACTTTGAGTATGTTAACAAAGGTTGGTGCATTATATAGTAGCAGAAAATAATTGATATAACCTACAGTTTGGCCAATTACTATTAAGTAACCTTTAGTTAGTCAAACTATTTAACCAGCCTGCCTATTAGTCTTTGACACAAACTTTTTACTATTTTTTTGCCTGTTGTAAAATGCAAATTGTATCCAGCAACCTGAAATGGCTCAGATTGGAACTGTTTTTCTTTTAGTGGGTGCAGGGCTGGTTGGGCGATATAAATGGCTCAAAAATTGGTAATATAACTTTGTATTGAAAAAGAGACACATTAACAAAACACATTCAAGGGTAATATAAAATAAAATAAATATGACACTCAAATATAACGACACTAGCAGTGTACCAAAGTATACCACAATATCTCAAAAAAACAATTTTCAAGGGAAGGAACTTTAACAACAAAACAGGAAGGAATAGAACCTTCAAACTTTATTCAAACCCTTCCAATTCACCATAACTAGTCAAATTCAATCCATGGAAGTTATAAATCACACGCACACACCAAGCACACAAGTTATAAGTATCCAAAACTTTATCCAGACTCCACTACATATAGGAAAAGACAATCCATTTGGCCAAGCTAAAGTCACAAAATGGTAAAAACTCAAATACATAATTATTGGAGACATAATGGATACATCTCAATTGTGTCATATTCAAATTAAACACACTTACAGAGAAGGAAATATGCTTGCAAATTATTTAGCCAACATGGCTTTTGAAACTTCAGGCAGGTTTGAGATTCATGGTTTTTCAGATCTGCCAAGTCAAGCGAGGATGATCCTTAATTTAAACTAACAACAAGTTACTAATCTTCGCATAAGGACCAATAGCAGTGTAGATACACACACAAATTGTCTACAAACTAGCACTTACAACAACGGTTCATCTGTGTTAGCAATAGGCCATCCCTTTAGTGCTAAATATTTATCGTTTCCAACCGTCCAATAATTTCACTAACAAATAAGAGCCACAATAATTTCACAATTTAAGATGGCACACTAATGAGAGAACAATGATTCAAAGACTAATGTTTTCACAACCAAAACATTTGGAAAAGGAAAAGAAGAGTCCAAGGTTCTGATACTCAAAACAGGGTCCTGATCGAGATAAATTTATACACAAAAAGTGAGTAGAAAAATCAACATTAAACTGGAACAACTATAATTAAAGATGCATGAAAGAATTAAGTGAAGAATAAACGACATACCTTGATGGTTTTTGCTAAAAGATGGACGATTCAACGGTTGCATAGCTTCTTGTGGTGACTGAGCACCCACTGATGCCAACATGGCAGCATTCAATTGAAGTCCAGGGTACATACGATTAAGTCATCCAAGAATATCATATGTAACTTCTTGGTGTATGGTTACTTTTTGTTGTTCTAATTTTTCCGCCATCCTTTGATGCATCCTCTCTTCCAATTCCTCCATAGTTTTCCATCCTCTCATCGTTAGCACTTAAATAAGGTTCAGAAAGTGCTTTTCTTTTCAAAGTACTTTTGGTAACTCCTTGTCCATACAATCGCAGGCACCCTGGGTGTTCATGTCCCATGACTGCTGTAAAAGCATCAAATGATTGATTGCCATCTTCATTCTGTCGACTTTGCATTTTCTCCATTTCAGCCTACAAATCAAATTCAAATAAATAAAATCAAGTATATAAGAACAAATAAAGGATCTTAACAACATTATAACCAAATAAAAGTCATAAAATTTTACTGATTGTATCTTCGTTGGAGTCCTTGTATACTCGACCAGGTTTTCTTGATGTTGTAGCCACAAAGAGTTCTTTAGCTGACAGCTCATCGGGGCTTTCCTTCTCTTTTTCCTAATTATATAAAGTTGGTATTAAAGATTTTTTATGACAACAAGTTCATATTTAATGATTAACAGGAGAACATACCAAATTATTGCGTATCACAGCAAAACTTGTTTTACCAGCAGTATGTGGATTCATCCTTTTTTTATTATTTTTGGTATTTCTTTCACTCATTTCCTGTAAATAAACGAGTCAGTAAATTCTATGTAGATTAAAAAATGAATCAAAAACAGAAAAATGAATCAATCAGATCATAAAATATAAATCTAACCTTGAATTTTTCATTCCCAATATTTGAGAAGATCCTTAAAATCAGATTCTGAAACATCTTTAGGCTTATTTGCCATTCGAAGATCATCATTATCATATGCTTTATAATGATTCTGATACAAGTCATTCTTATACTTTCTCCGAGCATTTTTAATTCCATCCAAAGCTCATTTTTTTGCACTATCAGGAATATCATATTTCTCCTACAATTTGTTCTTTATATTAGTAAAACGTATGATAAGTTTATAACTGAAATTAGAAATGCAGGAACTCAAACCTGGGTATAATCCCACAAATCTTTTTTGTGTCCATATTCTTCCAATTATGAATATTAAGAGGACAAAGCGTCGCATTCCTTGCCAAGGTTCCAAGAAAACTCCCCAACTCGGTTACAACGGCATTAGTAGGACCAATGGGTTGATTGTACCTATTCAACACGACCAACTTACGCTCTTGTCGCCCATGTACACTTTGCATTACTTTGGTTACGCAGTTTGGTTAGCAGGCAGGCCTATACTACTTTTTTTCTTTTTTTGAGTCACAGGGCCTACAATAATACGAAGCAAAGTTAAACAACATATCAACAATGTTAACTGATTTTACAATTCCAATACATTAAAATATTTAGAAGTTAATTTATATGTTTTTACCTAGTTTTCCTAATAGGTCATTTTCTTTCGAATTCTGTGTCTATTGTTGCACTTGGTCCTATATATCGTGTGCCTCTACAGTAGGAGATTCTCTTGGCACATGTTGCAACTGTTTCTCTGAAACTTGTGCTACTACAGTGGAAGAATTCATAGGTGCTTGTTGCACTTGTTCCTGCACAACTTGTGCTTTTAAAGTGGGAAAACTCAGAGGCACATGTTGTTGTGATTTCTGCATAGATCTTGCTTTTAGAGTGGAACAACTCTGAGGCATTTGATCCTTTTTAAAATGTGCTTTCAAAGTACAAGAATTCTGAGGCACTTGTCGCAATTCTTCTTGTAAAGTTTGTGCTACAAGAGTAGAGGAATTTCGCAGCAGAATAGATTGAACATTCTCTTTTGATCTCAGTGAAGAAACCCTTTTGTAAGCCATAGATGTAAGTGTTCCAGCTTGCACATATTGTTTTCCTTTTCCATTCTTATTTTGTTTTGAAGTCTCCTCCTTCCTCGTGACTATCGAATTTGTCAAAACAATATATATGAATAAGAATCAGATCTTTTTAAGCACAATATAAGGTACATGTATTTCTAAGAAACAAATCAGAATATAATTTTAAGAAAAAAGAATAAAAGAAACATGTATTTCTAAGGAAAGGACATTTATCACTCACTCAAAATAAAATAAAACGATGATAAATATATATTTACAAGACATTCAGAAATTATTTATTTAATCATTCGCATCCATCCAATCCCAATCAATATCATCAAAGTCACCTCCTCTTCCGACTTTCCCATAGTTGTATCCTCTGAAAATTGAGCATCAGATGGCATATCAACAACATCAACATGAATATCTTCTCTTGACCATCTCATGTCAACATCAGATAATCTATCTGAGGGACCAATATCTTCACTTAGCTCTCTCCAAAATGTATCTCCAATATTAAGACAATTTTCTTCCTCCAAGTCATACAAATCAACATGCACTTTATTCCTTGCATAAATCCGCCACATAAAGTACTTGATGCACTTGAGACGCCAACACAAAAGGGTCATCCGTACTTTGTGATTTGTTGAAGTACACACGAGTTAACCCATATTCATCTAGTTCATTATGTAACCAATCACATCTAAATAGTACAACACTAAAACAATTGTAATAATCAACCTCAATGATATCTTGAATAGCCCCATAATATATAACCTCTCCATCAATGGAATTTTGATCTCGAGCACTAGCAAAACTATCAATTGTCGCTGATAAAATCACTCCACTATTTTGAGACTTGCGAGAGTAATAATGTATGAAATCGATATCCATTAATGAAATATGCAGTATATGTTTTGGTTCCCACCCTGTTAGGCCCTTTAGCTAGCCATCTTAACTGATTAGGCACTTCAACATTTTTAACTTTCTCTTTGAACCAGTTGCCAAATTCCTGACTATGACTCTTTGCTCTTGTCCATGCATTTGATCTAATATTACTATCAATTAACATCTTATGCTCCCTGCAAGTATGAATAAATCAAGTTTGATGATTAGGCATTTATAATTGAAGTTTTAAGTGCCTTATAATAATTGAACAGATGAAGTTTAAATTATATATAATTACTATGTTTTTATCTTACTTGATAAAATCTTCCACTTGTTCATCACCAATATTGAAGAGAACATATTGATGTACTTCACTAGATAACTCTAGATCCATGGTAAAAGCCTTTCCTTTTTTCTTCTTCCCATTTCCAACTGGATGCCCAAGCTTAGTAAACAAAAGGGACAAATCATCTCCCTCTTTTTCAACATCCACATCATCCTGAGTTTGGTACCTACTGAATGGTGTCTTCACTCCATAATATAGGTATCTCGAACCAAAGATCAAGAACTCTTCAACATCAAACCCCTCTGCTATACAACCTTCTGGATAACGTCTATTACGAACAAGACCCTTGAACTTACACATTTTTCTCTCAGTGGAATACATCCATCGAAGATGATTTGGACCACCCAATCTAATTTCATCAACCAAATGGATAGGAAAATGTTCCATTATATCAAAAAAAGATGGAGGAAAAATCTTTTCAAGCTCACATACAATTTCTTTGATTTCAATCTGCATTGGCTCAAGATCTGCTCGCCTTATAACCTTACTGCATATAGCTTTAAAGAAGTTCCCAACCTAATCAAGGCTAAAGAAACATTCTTCGGCAATCCTTTTCGAACCGCAATGTGGAGCAAGTAATGCATTATAAAATGAGCATCATGGCTTTTGTACCCTGATATTTTCATCTTATCCACATCCACACGATCTGATATGTTTGAGGCAAATCCTTTTGGTAATTTTGCATTTTTTAAGACAGTGCAAAATAATCGTTTTTCTTCTGGTTTCATGGTAAAACAAGATTTAGCTAACTGAACTTTTCCAATTGTATTATCTTTCCTTGGATGAAGCTCCTTTCGTATCCCCATTTCTGGCAAGTCATAGCGAGAATTAATGTGATCTTTTGACTTTCCTGGGATATCTAATAAAGTCCCAAGCAAACTATCACATATATTTTT
>JAJOOS010016803.1:0-21151 GCA_029582725.1 Solanum chiquidenum
GATTTAGCAAATATGTGTTGATATTATTGTTGGGTCTTGCTTGCTGATAGGTTAGATGTATTTTAATGGTGATTTCACCTAGTGGTTGTGGTTTAATTTAATGGGTTTGTAGTTGCAAATACAAAGTCACCCATGTGTTTTCGGCTTCCCCGAGAGGGAGGTCGCGAACCAAGACCACTAAACTGATGGCCTAAGGAGTGGGTCGACATGAGGTTCAGCCCGAGAGGGTGAGCCCTAGTCCCATATACTAACACTCAGCTCGAGAGAGTGAGTGGGGTAAGGCGTAGGTTGGTCTTCATGCGGCAAATGGGTGTCCGAGAGGAACGCATTTGAAATGGGGTAAGTTGCCCGAGAGGGAACTTATTTCCATCTAAAGCTTAGCCTAGTCACTATTATCTTGCAAATTTCCTATCAAAAGCATGTACCCAACCATTTATCTCAACTTGTATTGCGGTCACACCCCAAAAACTCTTCCCCATACTTGATTTTCTTGTTATTTTGATTGTCTTTACTTACTTGTGACAAAAAAACCCAAATTGATATTTAACACTTTTGTGTCCCCCTTTGATTTACAATATTTTTAATAGTTAATGTCTTTAGCTACGACTAGTTAGAACTAGATTTTATTTTTCTATTAATTATCAAGACCGCTCCCTTGGGACACGACCCCAACCCTTGGTTGGGTTACTATATTATCGACGATCGTAGACACTCGAACTGTAGTTAGTGTCGTTGGTCATGATAAGCATCACCTAGACAAGAGAAAAAAAACATGCATTAGTTATTCATAGAAATAATATTAATTGACACCTGAAGTTGTTCTGAATTTTCAAAAAGACACTTTTTACACAATCTGCATTATCAATATACAATAATTTTTCAACATGATTTATCAATAATTATCAACTATGTGTTTATATAATAAAATAATTCAAAGAGGTATATATATGCACAATAATTTATCATGATAGAAACTTTTAAACAAGAAATAAAATATCCACAAGTCACAACCACATGAGAATTGTAAATTAATTTATTTTTGTCTCTTGATAACACACTTTTAATTTGTGCTTGATCTTATTACAAAAATAATTTTTAACAGTACTTATTTTGACCGAGCAATATTTTATACAATGAATCTTCAATTTTTTAGCCAGCTCAATCCGTTCCTCACTTATTGTTTCTACAATTGCCTGCAAATTAAATATAAAAAATATTAACATATTAGCAAAAGTCTGTTGAGTGCGTGTGTGTTATGTGTTGTGTGTGTGAGCGTGAGTGTGCACATCGCGCGCGTGCGTTAATAAAAATGGCTTACAAAAATTAGAATTCGATGCCAGAAGGCGAAAGAAAAGATCCACTTGTTGACCATTCTCAGCATAGTTTGGATTATATAAAATGTTGAGAATTGATCTGCACCACCAATTTCACATTTCAACACAAAAAAAATTAAACATAGTCTAAGCACCCATATATGCACTCTCTCAAATTTTGGCACAAATCAATAAGAAAATAATATTATATAAAATGAAACTGAAAAAGTATATAAGCATGTTCAACGTGGAGCTCTAGTTGTGGAGTTACTTCGTGGAGCATTTGGATATTGAGGATTTGTTTCAATGATTATTCTCTGCATTCATTTGATTAAATTAAAAAAAATAGAAAATGTTACCACCCTTGAACAATTACAAAAATTTAATATTCTCACATTATAATAATTATGTTTGATTAAAAAATTACTTGCATAAACTAACCTTTAAATGAGTGTAATATAAATTAGATTTAGATGTATACTCCTGAACGCAAAGAGAATATATGTGTTAATCTTTGCATTCTTCCTCCATTATAGCTTGCATGTATTTATTTAACATAAAACGTAAGTTGCCCAATAAAACTAACAAATCCTTATATATTTCTTTCGTCGTTCTAATTTGTTTTAATAATAATAATTTTTTGAAATAACATTGTACCCTTGTACTACGAGCTCTCACAGATCCTCTTGAAGGAATGGCGACCCTATTAGAGTCTGCATTGTAGTCCTACTAATAGAGGAACCATAAAAGTAACTTTAGCACAGAAGAATTAGGGCAATGAAGTTTTTTAATTGTGACTTTATATTAGTCACTTGATTGTAACCTTAAAACTTTATATTATAAACAAAAATGATACAAAAAAAAGAAGAAGATGATGATACCTCTGAAGGTAAAAAATTTACCAGCGTAAATTAGAGTTCAGGAACAGGATTAAACACAGGCTTAGACAAGAGAAAAAAATAACATGCATTAGTTATTCGTAGAAATAATATTAATTGACACCTGAAGTTGTTCTAAATTTTCAAAAAAATACTTTTTACACAATCTGCATTATCAATATACAATACTTTTTCAAAATGATTTATCAATAATTATCAACCATGTGTTTATATGATAAAATAATTCAATGAGGTATATATATGGACAATAATTTATCATGATAGAAACTTTTAAACAAGAAATAAAATATCCACCAGTCACAACCACAAGAGAATTGTCAATTAATTTATTTTTGTCTCTTGATAACACACTTTTATTTTGTGCTTGATCTTATTACAAAAATAATTTTTGACAATACCTATTTTGATCGAGCAATATTTTGCACAATGAATCATCAAATTTCTAGTCAGCTGAATTCGTTCCTCACTTGTTGTTTCTACGATTGCCTAGAAATTAAATATAAAAAATATTAACATATTAGCAAAAGTGTGTATGCGCACGTGCATGTGTGTGTTGTGTGCGTGCGCGTGAGCATCCGCGCGCGTGCGTGCGTGAATAGAAATAGCTTACGAAAATTCAAATTCGTCGACAGAAGGCATAAGAAAGGATTCACTTGTTGACCATTCTCAGCATAGTTTGGATTATATAAAATGTTGGGAATTGGTCTGCTCCGCCAATTTCACATTTCAACACATAAAAAATAAAACATATTCTAAGCACCCATATATCCACTCCCTCATATTTTGGCACAAATTAATAAGAAAATAATATTATATAAAATGAAACAGAAAAAGTATATAAGTACGCTGAACGTGGAGCTCTTGTTGTGGAGGTTCTTGGTGGAACTTTTGGATATTGAGGGTTTGTCTCAATGGCTATTCTCTGCATTCATTTGATAAAATAAATAGAAAATATTACCACCCTTAAACAATTACAAAAGTTAATATTCTCACGTTATAATAATTATGTTTGCTTAAAAAATTACTTGCATAAATTAACTTTTGACCAAGTGTAATATAAATTAGATTTAGATGTATACTCCTGAACATAAAGAGAATACATGTGTTAATCTTGGCATTCTTCCTTGATAATAGCTTGCATGAATTTATTTAACTTAAAACGTAAGTTGTCCAATACAACTAACAATCCCTTTTAATTTATGGTTCTTTCGTCGTTCTAATTTGTTTGTATAATAATAATTTTCATAAATAACATTGTAACCTTGTACTACAAGCTCTCACAGATCCTTTTGAAGGAATGACGGCCCTATTATAGTCTGCATTGTAGCCCAGCTAATAGAGAAACCATAAAAGTAACATTAATAATGATGAATTAGGGAAATGGAGTTTTTAAATTGTGACTTTAAATTAGTCACTTGATTGTAACTTTATAACTTTATATTATAAACAAAAATGATTCAATTAAAAAAAAAAAAAGATCATACCTCTGAAGGTAAATTTTGGCACAGCGTAAATGAGAGTTCAGGAACAGAATTAAACACAGGCATAGACAAGAGAAAAAAAACATTCATTAGTTATTCGTAGAAATAATATTAATTGACACATGAAGTTGTTCTAAATTTTTAAAAAGATACTTTTTACACAATCTGCATTATCAATTTACAATACTTTTTCAACATGATTTATCAATAATTATTAACCATGTGTTTATATGATAAAATAATTCTTTGAAGTATATATATGGACAATAATTTATCATGATAGAAACTTTTAAACAGAAAATAAAATATCCACAAGTCACAACCACATGAGAATTAAAAATTAATTTATTTTTGTTTATTCATAACATACTTTTATTTTGTACCTGATCTTATTACAAAAACAATTTTTGACAATACTTATTTTGACCGAGCAATATTTTGCACAATGAATCTTCAAATTTCTATTCAGCTAAATTCGTTCCTCACTTGTTGTTTTTACGATGCCTGGAAATTAAATATTAAAAATATTAACATATTAGCAAAACTGTATGCACACGCGAGCGTGTGTGTTGTGTGTTGTGTGTGTGCGTGCGCGTGCGCGAATAAAAATAGCTTACGAAAATTCGAATTCAGTGCCAGAAAGCGTATGAAAGGATCCACTTGTTGACAATTCTCAACATAGTTTGGATTATATAAAATGTTGGAAATTGATCTGCACCACCAATTTCACATTTTAACACATAAAAAATAAAACATAATCTAAGCAGTCACATATCCATTCCCTCAAATTTTGGCACAAATTATAAAAAAATATATTATATAAAATAAAACAGAAAAAGTATATAGGTATGTTAAACGTGGAGCTCTTGTTGTAGAGGTACATGGTGGAGCATTTGGATATTGAGGATTTGTCTCAATGAGTATTCTCTGCATTCAGTTGATTAAATAAAAATTAAAAAGTGTTACCACCTTTGAACAATTACAAAAAGTTAATATTCTCACATTATAATAATTATGTTTGCTTAAAAAATTACTTGCATGAACTAACTTTTAAACGAGTGTAATACAAATTAGGTTTAGATGTATACTCCTGAACGCAAAGAGAATACATGTGTTAATCTTGGCATTCTTCCTCGATTATAGCTTGCATGTATTTATTTAACATAAAACATAATTTGCCCAATTCAACTAACAAACCCTTTTATGGTTCTTTCGTTGTTCTAATTTGTTTGTATAATAATAATTTTCTAAATTAACATTGTACCCTTATATTACGAGCTATCACAGATCCTCATTAAGGAATGGCGGCCCTATTAGAGTTTGCATTGTAGCGCTGCTAATAGAGGAACCATAAAAGTAACACTAGCAATGATGAATTAGGGAAATGGAGTTTTTTATTTGTGACTTTATATTAGTCACTTGATTGTAACTTTATAACTTTATATTATAAACAAAAATGATTCAAAAAAAAAATGATACCTCTGAAGGTAAATTCTTGCCTAGCGTAAATGAGAGTTTCGGAACAGGATTAAACACAGGCCTAGATAAGAGAAAAGAAATATGCATTAGTTATTCGTAGAAATAATATTAATTGACACCTGAAGTTGTTTTGAAATTTTAAAAAGACACGTTTTACACAATTTGCATTATCAATATGTAATACTTTTTCAACATGATTTAGCAGTAATTATCAACCATGTGTTTATATGATAAAATAATTCAATGAAGTATAAATATGTACAACAATTTATCATGATAGAAACTTTTAAACAAGAAATAAAATATCCACAAGTCACAACCACATGAGAATTGTAAATTAATTTATTTTTGTCTCTTGAAAACACACTTTTAGTTTGTGCTTGATCTTATTACAAAAACAAATTTTGAAAATACTTATTTTGACCGAGCAATATTTTATACAATGAATCTTCAAATTTCTAGTCAACTCAATTGGTTCATCACTTGTTGTTTCTACAATTGCCTGAAAATTAAATATAAAAAACATTACATATTAGCAAAAGTGTGTGCGCGCACGTGCGTGCGTATGTTGTGTGCGAGCATGAGTAAAAATAGCTTCCGAAAATTCAAATTCGATGCCAGAAGGCGTAAGAAAGGATCCACTTTGTTGACTATTTTCAGCATAGTTTGGATTATATAAAATGTTGGGAATTGGTCTGCATTATCAATTTCACATTTCAACACATAAAAAATAAAACATAGTCTAAGCACCCATATATCCACTCCCTCAAATTTTGGCACAAATTAATAAGAAAATAATATTATATAAAATGAAACAGAATAAGTATATAAGTACGTTGAATGTGGAGCTCTTGTTGTGGATTTACTTGGTGGAGCATTTTGATATTGAGGATTTGTCTCAACGACTATTCTATGCATTCATCTGATTAAATAAATAAATAGAAAATTTTATCACCCTTGAACAATTACAAAAAATTAATATTCTCACATTAAAATAATTATGTTTGCTTAAAAAATTACTTTCATAAACTAACTTTTAAACGAGTGTAATATAAATTAGATTTAGATGTATACTCCTGAACACAAAGAGAATACATGTGTTAATCTTTACATTCTTCCTCGATTATAGCTTGCATGGATTTATTTAGCGTAAAACATAAGTTGCCCAATACAACTAACAAACCCTTTTTATGGTTCTTTCGTCGTTCTAATTTGTTTGTATAATAATAATTTTCTTAAATAACAATGTACCCTTGTACTACGAGCTCTCACAGATCCTCTTCAAGGAATGGCGGCCCTATTAGAGTCTGTATTGTAGCCCTGCTAATAGAGGAACCATAAAAGTAACATTAGCAATAATGAATTAGGGCAATGGAGTTTTTTAATTGTGACTTTATAACTTTATATTATAAACAAAAATAGATTAAAAAAAAAAGAAGATAATACCTCTGAAGGTAAATTTTGGCCCAGCGTAAATGAGAGTTCAGGAATGGGATTAAACACAGGCCTAGACAAGGGAAAAAAATATGCATTAGTTATTCGTAGAAATAATATTAATTGACACCTGAAGTTGTTGTGAATTTTCAAAAAAATACTTTTTACACAATCTGCACTATCAATATACAATACTTTTTCAACATGATTTATCAATAATTACAAACCATGTGTTTATATGATAAAATAATTCAATAAAGTATATATATGGACAATAATTTATCATGATAAAAACTTTTAAAAAGGAAATAAAATATCCACAAGTCATAACCACATGAGAATTGTAAATTAATTTAGTTTTGTCTCTTGATAACATACTTTTATTTTTTGCTTGATCTTGTTACAAAAATAATTTTTGATAATACTTATTTTGACCGAGCAATATTTTGCACAATGAATCTTCAAATTTCTAGTCAGCTCAATCCATTCCTCACTTGTTGTTTCTACGATTGCCTGGAAATTAAATATTAAAAATATTAACATATTAGCAAAAGTGTGTGAGCGCACGTGCATGCGTGTGTGTTGTGTGTTGTGTGCGTGCGTGAATAAAAATAGCTTACAAAAATTCAAATTCGATGCCAGAAGGCGTATTTTATGAAATGTTAGGAATTGTTTTGCACCACCAATTTCACATTTCAACACATAAAAAATAAAACATAGTCTAAGCAACCATATATCCACTCCCTCAAATTTTGGTACAAATTATAAAGAAAATAATATTATATAAAATGAAACAGAAAAAGTACATATGTACGTTGAATGTGGAGCTCTTGTTGTGGAGGTACTTGGTGGAACATTTGGATATTGAGGATTTGTTTCAATAACTGTTCTCTGCATTCATTTGGTTAAATACTAAAAAAAAAAAAAAAAATTACCACCCTTGAACAATTACAAAAATTTAATATTCTCACATTATAATAATTATGTTTGATTAAAAAATTACTTGCATAAACTAACTTTTAAACAAGTGTAATATAAATTAGGTTTAGATGTATACTCCTGAACACAAAGAGAATACATGTGTTAATCTTTACATTCTTCCTCGATTATAGCTTGCATGGATTTATTTAGCGTAAAACATAAGTTGCCCAATACAACTAACAAACCCTTTTATGGTTATTTCGTCGTTCTAATTTGTTTGTATAATAATAATTTTCTTAAATAACATTGTACCCTTGTACTACGAGCTCTCACAGATCCTCTTTAAGGAATGGCGGCCCTATTAAAGTCTGCATTGTAGCCCTGCTAATAGAGGAACCATAAAAGTAACACTAACAATGATGAATTAGGGTAATGAAGTTTTTTAATTGTGACTTAATATTAGTCACTTGATTGTAATTTTATAACTTTATATTATAAACAAAAATGATTCAAAAAAAATGAAGAAGATGATACCTCTGAAGGTAAATTTTGGCCCAGCGTAAATGAGAGTTCAGGAGCAGGATTAAACACAGGCCTAGAATACAGAAAAAAAAATATGCATTAGTTATTCGTAGAAATAATATTAATTGACACCTGAAGTTGATCTGAATTTTTAAAGACACTTTTTACACAATCTGCAGTATCAATATATAATACTTTTTCAACATGATTTATCAATAATTATCAACCATGTGATTATATGATAAAATAATTCAATGAAGTATAAATATGTACAATAATTTATCATGATAGAAACTTTTAAACAAGAATTAAAATATCCAGAAGTCACAGCCACATGAGAATTGTAAATTAAATAATTTTTGTCTCTTGATAACACACTTTTATTTTGTGCTTGATCTTATTAAAAAAATAATTTTTGACCATACTTATTTTGACCGAGCAATATTTTGCACAGTGAATCTTCAAATTTCTAGTCAGCTCAATCTGTTCCTCACTTGTTGTTTCTACGATTGCCTGGAAATTAAATATAAAAAATATTAACATATTAGCAAAAGTGTGAGCGCGTGCGTGCGTGCGTATGTCGTGTGTGTTGTGTGCGTGCGCGTGGGCATCCGCGTGCATGCGTGAATAAAAATAACTTACAAAAATTCGAATTCGACGCCTGAAGGTGTAAGAAAGGATCCACTTGTTGACCATTCTCAGCATAGTTTGGATTATATAAAATATTGGAAATTTATCTGCACCACCAATTTCACATTTCCACACATAAAAAATAAAACATAGTCTAAGCACCCATATATGCACTCTGTCAAGTTTTGGCACAAATCAATAAGAAAATAATATTATATAAAATGAAACTGAAAAAGTATATAAGTATGTTGAACGTGGAGCTCTAGTTGTGGAGTTACTTGGTGGAGCATTTGGATATTGAGGATTTGTTTCAATGATTATTCTCTGCATTCATTTGATTAAATAAAAAAAATAGAAAATGTTACCACCCTTGAACAATTACAAAAATTTAATATTCTCACATTATAATAATTATGTTTGATTAAAAAATTACTTGCATAAACTAACCTTTAAACGAGTGTAATATAAATTAGATTTAGATGTATACTCCTGAACACAAAGAGAATACATGTGTTAATCTTTGCATTCTTCCTCGATTATAGCTTGCATGTATTTATTTAACATAAAACGTAAGTTATGCAATACAACTAACAAACCCTTTTTATGGTTCTTTCGTCGTTCTAATTTGTTTGTATAATAAAAATTTTCTTAAATAACATTGTACCCTTGTACTACGAGCTCTCACAAATCCTCTTGAAGGAATGACGGCCCTATTAGAGTCTGCATTGTTGCTCTGCTAATAGAGGAACTATAAAAGTAACATTAGCAATGATGAATTAGGGCAATGAAGTTTTTTAATTGTGACTTTAGATTAGTCACTTGATGGTAACTTTATAACTTTATATTATAAACAAAAATAATTCAAAAAAAAAAAAGATGATACCTGAAGGTGAAATGTTAAGTGCTTCCACCTTACTTATATTGCTATTTACTTTATATAATACGTTTCGCAATTGGTGCACCTCTCACAGACTATCGCATTATCAATATAGCTTGGGATGTCATTCGAAACCATGTGAATGTCATGTTAAAAAGTAGTTTAAGTTTTGTAACATCAATGGTCTAAAAAATCATTCCAAGAAAGTGAGTTTGATATATTGAAAAATAAAGCAGATGATCTGCTATATAACATATTAAATATATTGATAGCTATCAATATATATTATTTTTTCCTTGTAATAGCTTCATCACATTTGTACCTATTAGGGTACTAATTTGTACAATGTCGATATTTCTTTGTCAGCTTAATAAGACAAATATAACATTATTTGATTTTTATATTTAATTTTGTCCTCCGACAAAGTTCCGAGGGGATTCGAAGCAAGAAGCTAAGGGAAATTTGGTCCTCACTATTTCTATATATTGTTGTTATTAATAAAGCTTACGCTATTCACACAGATTGAGAATTATTTTTTGGCAAACAATAGTCATTGTGAGATTCAACTGGTGTTACAAAAACTTGTTTAATGCTTTAGTGTAAAAAGATTTGCGCACGTGAGCGAAGGGCCTAAAGGGTAAAAGGTGGTTTTGTCCCCCGGTGCGCGAGATATATGTGAGGCCTAATTCAATTTTGTTTTTGGGAAAATTTAATTTTATTCTTTTGAGCTTACTACAAAAAGTCCAAATTCATTCATATCTAGATATGTACAGATAAAATCCGTGAGATTAAATCAATATAATGGTCATCATATCTTGGTAATCATCTCTGCCATTGGAATGTAACACTATCATTTCTTTTTTTATCCTTCCTTTTTTTCTATTCCAATCCAGAAAATATTATCCTTCCGTTTTTTCTATTCAGTTTTGTTTTATGTTACTAAGTTACTCCTTGTTGTTTTCACTAGTGATTTAATACAAAAAAAATATCTGTACCGAGTGAATTTTCTTTAATAATAGTATTATTTTCGACACGCTTTAAGTTAGAACGAATTTTCTGTGATCATACAACATGTTTCACCACAAATATGTATATATTTAATAATTTTGCAGGTTTGGGAAACTTCAATGCAATAGCTGGCACAGGGGTGGATCTAGTGGATTGCGGGGGGTTCAACAATCAATTATATTGTATATATATGACATTTTAAAAAAAAAAAATTATGTATGTATAGAGATTTTGAATTCCCTATCAAGGCATAAATTCATCCCTAAAGTTGTTGCGAATATTGAGATATATACTATTAACCATATGTTCAGATATAATATTTATTATAGAATAATTATTTATTCAATTTTAATAAAAAGTTTTAATAGATCATATATTCGTTTATGATGTTTGTCTACTTATATAGTAGATGATTTAGTGTATAGAGTTTTAGCTTATGCACAGAGGATTAAATCATTAGTTATTATAAGTATAAAGTTTTTGTTCACAATCTAAGATGGAAAGTGAAAATGTCATCGGTACGATTGTAGCACAACATTATGTATAATTTATCTTGATTATGTGAACGGTATAATTCCAACTTCTTGTGCTAGTGTATTTTGTATGTATCGAACGGGACCGAGTAGAGATAGTTGCTTTAGACGGACTGACAAGAGCATATTCTTTAAACTATTAAATGTAATTATATTCTTAATCCTGATATAACTATTATGATCTATATATATTAATTATCGTTTTGATTTTTTAAAAGGTGAGATTCTAAGATGAGTCAATATGCCTGGTAGATTGGATGATAATAATATATATTGGTGAAATTGTAACATCCCGCCTTAGAAAGAGCTAAATTTGGAAACAACTCATTTGGAAAGACCTAATTTGTGATTTGTTCAAGTTAAGCTTAAGTTGTGAGTTTTGGGTCAACTTCAAATGACCATAACTTTCAGTACAGGATGAGTTAGGTGGCCCATAAGATATCAAATGAAAGGTCTTTGAGTTCTCTTTCCAACGCCACTGAGTTTGCTAAATTTCGAGTTTAGATGACGAAGATATGCCCATTTGAAGTCAGCATGTCCAGATGAGGGATATATGCCCATTTCGACACGCTTTAAGTTGAATTTTTTTGTGATCATACAAGAAGTTTTACAATAAATATGTATATATTTAATAATTTTGCAGGTTTGGGAAACTTGAATGCAATAGCTGGCACTAGAGATGGATCTAGAGGATTGTGAGGGGATCAACAATCAATTATATTGTATTTATGGGAAATTTCTTTTAATTTTTTTTTTTTATGTATAAATAGAGACTATGAATTTCCTATCAAGACATAAATTCACCCACTAAAGTTGTCGCAAAGAGTCAGTTACACACTCAAGCTATTCGAACGACATATTATACACATATACTACTCAAAAATGAATTTAATATCACCCTCAAAGCTGACGTGGAAATAAAATTAAATACAAAATAAATAAGGGAGTTTTAGTCAAAATAAAGTCAATTTCCCACCAACCCCTTCCCTTCTCCTTTACGTCACCTTACCTTTCTTCTCCTCCATTGTTTTTTTTTTATCACAAAGACTCTTTTTGTTATGGATATTGAGAAAAATAATTATTTTTCATGGTAACTTTTCAAGAGAAAAACAGAAAACAAGATTGAGGGATAGAAATCCCCAGCAAGATAAACGAAGTTGTCCAATTAATTACGTTTACTGCTCGGAAAAAAATTCATCTAGACATCTAAAATTGATCAATCCTTACTATTCCCAGATCAAATTCGTTAAATCGAGCACTTATTATTCAATTTATTTTTATCTTTCTTATTGATTGTGAGCATATGAAATAAGAAAATCCCCAGATCTTTCTTTTTCTGTGTAAAAAGTTTTTTAGTGTTGCAAAAATAATAATTTTTTAATATATATTGATAGATCTTTTATGGTGGCGGGTTTGATGGAGGATTGAAAAAAAAAGCAAAAGGAAAACATAGTCTATTCTCCATGGACAACCCTCCATCATATTTTTCTTCATGTTATTCTTTATCTCTTTTCCACCCTTTATCTTATCAAAATCAATTTATTTTTTCTTTCACTAATCAACTTCTTATTTTTCACCATTCTCTTCTTTGAGCTTGAATGAAATTTGTAATTGTGATAATTTTTTGTGGTGGATTTGGTGATGGGTGATAAAATTAGTGGTGATGTGACTTTTAATTTTAATAATGACAATAAAATTTGTGATTTTGATGTGGATGCTGAAATTTATGATTAGGATTATAATAAATTACAATGGTGGTGATGTGATTTCGATGGTGAATTTAGTCAACTATATTATGATGGCTATCAAAAAAAAATTATGATGGAGTGCTTGTGAGAAGATTCATGTGGTGAATTTGATTGTGGGTGGTGGAATCTATAGTGGTGAAGAGGTGAATTTAGTGATAATTGCAACAATGATGGTAGGTTGATGGTGTACAGGGAAGAAGAAACAATTGAGTGACATGATTTTTTTAAATCTGTCATAATTATTGATTTGGCCAGTGACATGATGCGGATGTGGCACAAGTGTGAAATGCTTTCCCATCACGGGACCGGTTGTATTGCGTTAATGTTGAAATAAATTCACTTTTAAGTAATTCAGATGTATAATAGGTCGTCACAATAGTTTAAGCGTATAACTGACTTTTCATGACAAATTTAGGTCTCGCACGCATCATGATTCTATTTGGGTGATTGTCGATAGAATGATAAAATTAGCCCATGTTTTACCAGTAAAGACTACCCATTCAGTCGAAGATTATGCTAAGTTGTACATACAGGAAGCTACCTATTCAGCCGAAAATTATGCTAAGTTGTACATTCAAGAAGTAGTGAGACTTCATGGAGTTCCGGTCTCCATTATTTCAGATAGAGGCTCCCAATTTACTGCACAATTCTGAAAATCTTTTCAGAAAGGTTTGGGTTCAAAGGTGAACTTGAGTACTGCTTTTCATCCGCAGACGGATGGTCAAGCAGAGCGCACTATTCATATTTTAGAAGATATGTTGAGGGCAAGTGTGATTGATTTCAAAGGGAATTGGGATGATCACCTACCTCTCATTGAGTTTGCTTACAACAATAGTTACCACTCTAGCATCCAAATGGCTCCTTATGAAGCTTTTTATGGGAGAAAATGTAGATCTCCTATTGGATGGTTTGAAGTTGGTGAAGCTGGGTTGATAGGACCAGACTTAGTTCATCAAGTTATAAAGAAGGTGAAGGTGATTCAAGAGAGGTTGAAATCAGCGCAGAGTCGCCAGAAATCCTACACTGTTGTTGGGAGAAGGGAGTTAGAGTTTGAAGTAGATGATTGGGTATACTTGAAAGTTTCATCCATGAAGGGTGTTATGAGGTTTGGTAAGAAGGAGACGCTTAGTCCCCGGTTTGTTGGCCCTTATAGAATATCCAAAAGGGTTGGTAATGTAGCTTATGAGTTGGAGCTACCACAAGAGTTAGCAGCGGTTCATCCGGTATTTCACATCTCCATGTTGAGGAAATGCATGAGAGATACTTCACTTTTCATACCAACTGAAGATATTGGTATCAAGGATAACTTATTTTATGAGGAGATTTCGGTTCAGATTCTAGATCGCCAAGTGCGCAAGTTGATGACTAAGAAAGTAGCATCAGTCAAAGTTCTTTGGAGAAATTAGTTCATTGAGGAAGCTACTTGGGAAACTGAGGAGGATATGAAGAAGAGATATCCACACCTCTTCGAATCTGGAGAAATTCTAGATCAAGGTACTAATTTTCTTCTTAGTACTCTTTAATTTCTATACTTGATGTGTTAGATTTGCTTATTGGGTGTTGAGCTAAATGTCTGATATTACACCCTTAGCCTAGTAAGAGTAATCTCATTCGAGGACGAATGTTTCCAAGAGGGAGATATTGTAACATCTCGCTAATCGAAAAAACTAGAAATAGCTAGAATTAGAAAGAGTGATTTTTGGAAATAATGAAAATCTAGAAATTTGACAAAGTTCTAATTAAGAAGAATGAGTTTTTGGTCAAATTCAAACGATCATAACTCCTAGCTCAGGATGAGTTAGGTGTGATTCCAGATACCGTAGGAAAGATCTTAGAATTATCCTTCCAACACCGTCAAGTATGCACGATTCCAAGTTCGTATGAGTGAGATATGCCCATTGAAAATTGGGTTATCTGAATAAGGAAAGTTCAATCCGGATTTTTGGAAGGGTAGTTTGGTCTTTTCCATACCCAACATAATTAATTCGTTTTTGGTAATTATTTTAAGATCTAAACTGATAGGATTCAGTTTACGCTTTTGAAAAATAAAGTTAGGGTTTTTGGAGAAAGAACGCAAGAGGAGAAGAAAGGAGAAAAGAGCCAAGATCATCGTTCGTAAGGATTTCGCTTGTGGATTTCATCAAGGGGTGATCCCTACGAGGTATGTGAGACTTTCATAATGTTGGGTTCGTTCACGCACGTGCCAAGCATGTTTGATTCAGCGTGAATTCGTCTAAAAAGATTGGAAGTTGAATGTTCTTGATAGGTGTTCTTGAATTTGGGTTGATATTTAGGAGTCCCTTGTTATTAAAGTGTTGATTCCTTGAGTTGTTTGAGTTAGATGTTGTGTATATGCATTGGGTATCTGATTCTAAAGTGAATTTGAGAAAAAGAATCGGAATTAATCGAATTAAGATCAGAAAACGAGACCAAAAGTTCATCGGTTTTTTGCCTGAAGGGAAGGCTAGCGCGACGCGCCTCCATAGCGCCAAGCAGGTTGGGGCGGCTTGCCAGCAGTGCGCCATTTTGTAGCACCAGTAAGTAGAGGCTGGTGCGGCACTTCAGGGATGCGCCCGAGTCGTCGTTTTCCACCCGTTTTTCATGTTTAGCCCGTTTAAGTCCTTCAAAATTGTACTAACACTTCCTAGTTTATTCCAACACTCTAAGGTACGTCTAAACATCATGAAGTCATCCATAAACATGAGATCATGAACCTTGAATCCATAATTCAATTCAAGGAAAGTTAAGAGTCAAGTTTAGAAGTCAAGAGAAGTTCTTAAACGAATTTTCGTATACGATCATGAAGTCAGATTCTTTTTGGCAGGAAAATCCGCAGGAAACTAAGTTTCCTGCGAATTTCCGTATACAATTCCTAGGAAAATCCCCAAGTAATACACACTTTCTTGTAGTGTAAAACAAAACTCTTTCTTTGATTTGAGATAATTACTCAAAACTTAGCTTAAAAGCTCTTCTTGGAAATCGGTGTTTCCCTTTCTTGTTCAAATCTGAAAACATTTTAAACTCTTGGGAATACTTAGTTCCCGTATAATCTTTGAAGAAATGAACTCAACTCTTTACTCTTTGCTTAACTTAAAACGTAAGTTTTAAAACAAAGTTAAAACGTTTGTAAAAGACTTTTGAAAAACTTTAAGAACTTCTCTTGACTTGATTCTTGACTTCTAAACTTGACTCTTAACTTTCCTTGAATTGAATTATGGATTCAAGATTCATGATCTCATGTTTATGGATGACTTCATGATGTTTAGACGTACCTTAGAGTGTTGGAATAAACTAGGAAGTGTTAGTACAATTTTGAAGGACTTAAACGGGCTAAACATGAAAAACGGGTGGAAAACGACGACTCGGGCACATCCCTGAAGTGCCGCACCAGCCTCTACTTACTGGTGCTACAAAATGGCGCACTGCTGGCAAGCCGCCCCAACCTGCTTGGCGCTATGGAGGCGCGTCGCGCTAGCCTTCCCTTCAGGCAAAAAACCGATGAACTTTTGGTCTCGTTTTCTGATCTTAATTCGATTAATTCCGATTCTTTTTCTCAAATTCACTTTAGAATCAGATACCCAATGCATATACACAACATCTAACTCAAACAACTCAAGGAATCAACACTTTAATAACAAGGGACTCCTAAATATCAACCCAAATTCAAGAACACCTATCAAGAACATTCAACTTCCAATCTTTTTAGACGAATTCACGCTGAATCAAACATTCTTGGCACGTACGTGAACGAACCCAACATTATGAAAGTCTCACATACCTCATAGGGATCACCCCCTTGATGAAATCCACAAGCGAAATCCTTACGAACGATGATCTTGGCTCTTTTCTCCTTTCTTCTCTTGCGTTCTTTCTCCAAAACCGCTAACTTTATTTTTCAAAAGCGTAAACTGAATCCTATCAATTTAGACCTTAAAATAATTACCAAAAACGAATTAATTAAGTTGGGTATGGAAAAGACCAAACTACCCTTCCAAAAATCCGGATTGGACTTTCCTTATTCGGACAGCCCAACTTCCAATGGGCATATCTCACTCATACGAACTCGGAATCGTGCAAACTCGGTGGCGTTGGAAAGATAATTCCAAGATATTTCCTACGGTATCTATAATCACACCTTAATCATCCTGATCTAGGAGTTATGGTCATTTTAAGTTGACCAAAAACTCATTCTTAACTTAACCTTTGTCAAATTTCCAAATTTTCATTATTTCCAAAAATCACTCTTTCTAATTCTAGCTCTTTCTAGTTCTTTTGAGTAGCGAAATGTTACATACATGCCTTCCCCCAAATATAATACTAGAGGTTGACTCGGTGATTTAGAGAATTCAAGCTCCACTGGTAGATTCCAAAATCAAATAGCAAACATTACATTTTTATTTTTCAAACCCCGAAATTAAAATAATGGATGCGGCCGGCACTTCCGTGTTGTATAACAATATTACTAATAATACTACCTCTCATGGGATTGATCCCATTGGGATTCTCATGATTGAACTTTGATAAACTTCTCCTCTTTGACCAACAAAAAAAAATCACAATGAGAATAAATCCTAACTCTGTTTTGCATTAATGACAACAAAGAAGTTAAGTATTAAGTTATCATTTAACTTAAAATCTATTATTAAAATATATACATAAGAATTCAAAAACCATAAGTATTTTCTTGCAGTCCAAGTTCATCATGACTATGTTCTTCCCTAGTAGGTGAAGGAATATCTTCTGGATCTCTTTTGGGCCTTACCCATCTACCATAAGAATTACACTCTAACCCATTGTGGGACAATTGGTACCAACACGTAGGAATTCTTAACTCATCTACAAGCATATCACATGCCTTGTTCACTAGTGCCACATCCATTTTAGCATTAGACCTAAATGTTGAACTACTACTCACAAAACCATCTACTAAATGAAGGTATGCATCAAGCATATGAATCCCTATAAAATTGAACCCCCTTTTAAGATAAGGTGAGGACACCTACCACTTGTGGTTCATGTCTAGGTTCTAAAGATGGTTCTGCTCTTGAAGATCCAACCCAATGCAAGAATGTAGTTGGAAGCTTGCAGTATTTGATGTTTACTCGTCCAGATTTTTCTTTTATAGTCAACAAGTTGTTTCAGTTTACAAGTTGTCCCACTATAATCCATTGGAACATGGCAAAACGTGTCTTGCTCTATCTAGTTGGGACATCAGACTGTGCTCTATTTCTTCATAAAGAATCTCCTCTATTGTAATTCATTCCTATTCTGACTCTGATTAGGCTGGTGATCACGATGATCGCTCGTCTACTACAACCTATTTTGTGTTTCTTTGTTGTAATCTAGTCTCACGGAGTTCTAAGAAACAATGAGTTGTGGCTCGTTCTTCGACGAAGGCAGAATACAGGGTTGTTTCCTCTATCACTGCTGAAGTTTGTTGGGTGTGTAATCTTCTCAAGGAGTTTTCTGTTACTCCTGCTAAGACACCAGTCATCTACTGCGATAATCTTGGTGCTACATACGTTTGTGCTAACCCTGTGTTCCACTCTCGCATGAAGCACATTGAACTTGATTATCATTTTGTCCGTAAATTAGTCCAACAAGCTATTCTTCGGGTTTCTCATGTTTCCTCAAAGGACCAACTAGCTGATATGCTCACAAAATCTCTTCCAAGTGGATCTTTTGAGTTGTTACGTTCCAAGATTGGCATCTTTGATCGACCTACCATCTTGTGGAGGCATATTAAAGATATATCTTAGAGTGATTGTATATTATTTCTATTACTTATTTACAAATTTTGTTTCCATAGTTTTAGCTTATTCATAACAGTAAAGATCCTCACTTATATCTTAGATAGATCCTATTGATTTCCTTCCTGATCCTTAACCCTCTTGTATAAATACCCTATTCATTATTAATAAATTAATCTCTTATCTCTTCAGTAAACTACTTTATATAAGACATTTTTTTTAAATTTTTTTTATGTATATATAGAGATTTTGAATTCCCTATCAAGGCATAAATTCACCCCTAAAGTTGTTGCGAATGTTGGATATATCCTATTAACCATATGTTTAGATATAGTATTTATTATAGAATAATTAATTATTCAATTTTAATAAAAGTTTTGATAGATCATATATTTGTTTATGATGTTTGTTTACTTATATAGTAGATGATTTAGTGTCTACAATGGTGATTTAATATGAATTGATATGTAAGAAAAATGTAGGTCATATTGTTTTAATCCCTAAAGATGCTTAAATCGCTTGAATTTGAGCATGGTCTTATCTTTGGAAATAAAGATATTCTTATAGATTACAATTGACCTAAAATTTGGCAAGTTCATTGTAAACGGTCTACAAAGAAATAATCATTGCTATGTGGTTATGGTTTTTGAGGCCCTTAAAACAAAATTATGTTGTTCTTTGGAATTAAAATGTGATTTAGTATGAATATAATCCTTTATATCAGTATTATTTATGTCATATGTGGTACATGATTACACGTGAATGATTTAACATGAATTGATATACAATAAGGATATGGATATGATTATTTTTCCTTAAATTGTTTGAATCTGAATTTGAACATAGCTTTGGAAATATATATTGGTTTTAACTCTAGTTGATCTGAAATTTGGTAGTTTCATTAGAACCGATCAAATTACTCGACTATGATATATTGGTGATAGAGATTGTTCTCTATGATCTTCATGACTAAATTTTAGTGAAGTATTAAGTTCATGTGTTGACTTAGACCTTCCTCCATATCAGATGAAATCAATACAAGTCACTAGATTTAATCTCTAGTTTTGATAATCTGTATTGATTCTCTTTATTTGAGTAATATATGTTTGGATCAATGGATTTTGGAATAATGATATTCACTTGGCTTAATTTAACATATACTCTCCATCTGAGTTTACTTTTGTTCTAAATTTATTTGAGTGAATATCTGACACCACATATGTATATCATATGAGTAGCTATTTTTTCATCATTTATCATTCAAGATGGATGAATATCTATGAGGCATGTTTTGAATTTTAAATATTCAATGTATACATACACATATTTATTTGTGGAAAAATAGTACTTAGATAAAGTAAATAGTTTTAGAATTTTATTCTTTATTCTTGATTCGTGTATCTGTTTCACAAATGATGATATGTGATAAGAATTACTGAACGGAAAAATCTTAAATTCTATTTTGGCCAAACAATGTTTTCAACCAAATTGATCAAAGTTTTGGAATCTAAAAAAAACTCTGATTGATCTGAAATTTAGTATATTCATAAGAACGACCTAGTAAGAAATTTATTTTTTTCGGATCGTTATATGAGTTCTTGGTCATATTTGATTAAATAACACTGAAGCATTAGTTTCATGTGTTGGCTTAGACCTTCCTCCATATTGGATGAAATTAATACAAGTTACTATATATTTGATTGCTAGTTTTGATAATCTATATTAAATCTCCTAAACTGAGTAATAAATGATTGGATCAATGTAACTAGGGTGATTTTCACTTGACTTACATTTGATTTAGGTCCGTATAAGTTTATGGAGTGAATAATTGGTCATTGTAAAAGTGTATTGCATGAGTAGTTCTCCAATCCCATCGATTGGATATATATATATATATATATGAGTCCTGAATTTTGTCATTTAGGATTACTCGACATATTATTATAACACACCGACTTTTTAAAACGTCTAAACTAACTCGTATCTTCGTGGAAAGATAAGGAGGGTGGGTAATAAATTAAAAATGATGTTGTATGTTATATTTTAAGTGTTCAAGGGTTGTATCTCAAGTTTTGAAGTTAAGTAAGTGGCAAAATAAAAGTTGGCGAAAGTTATCGTAAGTTCCTTTTTAAAGATTTCTCTAAAATTTGGGTCAAATGTATTGGATGTTTTCTCCCAATATATAAATATCTAGAAGGCATATTACCCATTAAATTGAAGGCCTACGAGTGTAGTTTGCAACGCACAAAACCCCGCATCAAACCGATATCAGAGTAAAAAGTTATGAGGGTTTTACTAGGGACTGCCGGGGCAGAATCCCGGTCGGGTCAAAAATATGGTATGTCGGCTTATTTAACGTTTTAAGCCATGAAAACATTTCATTTCAGTTCCAAACAAGAGAGAAAGATTAAGAGTGGGTTCCTATGGAGTTCTAGCATGATGAAGGTTAGTTTTTGACGATTTCTACCATTAAACATTGACCCCATGCCTAGAAACGTAATCCTTATACGTGGCAATCGTTTTTCCCTTCTATTAGCTGCTTTTGGAGCTGGTTTT
>JAJOOS010016804.1:0-16030 GCA_029582725.1 Solanum chiquidenum
CGAGGGGGCACCTTCTTCTTAACCCTTTAAGAACTAAAGGAAGTGTTTCCTAATATAAGGACAACAATTTCCTTTCTTCTACCAATATGGTAAAAATGACCTTTCATTTGCACTTTTGCAATGACTTTTCATTTTCCTCCAAAATTGGTTCCCCCATTTTCATTGGTTCTTCCACTTTCTATTTTCTCTTTTTTATTTCCCATTCACACCTTGCTAAACCCAACATGAATATCGGAAACAACCTCTCTACCTTTACAACGTAGGGGTAAGGCTGATTCCACTTGTGAGATTACACTGGGTATGTTGTTGTAGTATAGCTATTACATTAATCATGGAACTTTATGCACTGTGAGAAATGTTCCCATGAATATATTTATGGCTACTACATTAACATTAAGCATGGAACATTATGCACTGATACGGTGGATAACATGTGAGAATTCGTTCTTAGTGGCTAACCAGATAGCAGAAAACAACATGATGCATATTGGGAAATTAAGAAAATTCTGAAACAGTGAGTTGAGGTGAAATAAGGTAATTTAAGATGTGAAGTAATATTCAAAGTAAAATGAGTTGATTCTCATAACAAAGTGAATGCATCCAAGTAAAATGGCTGGAGGATATTCAATTGTCGTCAATTCGTAATTGCTGAACTAGTTTTTCTAGCATTAGATTTAACTTTTGGGAGAACCATTAAAAGATACATTACTCTGTCTAGAAGTTTTATCATCCCTGAGGTTTTAATGTGTTGGATATGTCCCAAAATTATGTTGGCACTGTTGTTTTAATTCTTTTCCCTAGATAGCTCAAGGCCGAGTTAAAACATACAGAACTTTCAAAATGGAAGGTAAAAATGTGTTGCTTCATGTAGAATGATGGAAAAGAGCTTTTTTGGTTAAGTACAATCATAAAAAAGATCTTAACTACATGCAGATTATAATTAGTGGAAGTTATTGAATGGTGGTTCATAATTTCTTCTTGGTTGAGTGTCTGAAGAAAACATGAAGGGACCTAAAAAGCAGAACGTTCTTTAAGCTTATTGTTGAGTGTGCACACAAAGTCCCATATTGGTAGCTGAAAAGATTGGGAAGCTACATATAATGTGTAGCCATAAGAAATTAAACACATAATAGCCAACCTTATCGAGTATTTTCTATTATTAATAAAGTTGAAACCAAGCAATAGCCTACGTCCAAACCTTTGTAACAGAGATCATCCACATTGGATCAGTTAGGTGTGATGCCCTCAGAGTAGCTTTTAAGAGTTCTGCATTATTTGTTATACGATCATTTGTTGGCTGAACTGATTCTTATGTTGCCCTTGCTTTTGGACTTGCCATTTCATTTCTCTCAACATGTTCTAATTCGTTCAATCTATTTTGTCGGGATGTTCAGGTGAGAATGGAGAGGAAATCGTTGCAAGATTGAAACGAGACCTGATCCCGACGATGACTAATGGACTTATGTACTGGCCATTGTGTGATTTCTTGACATATAAAGTAGTCCCTGTCCATTTGCAGGTATTCACATTCCTAGTCTTTGTTTCAATAGAGCTTGTGTAATATCTAAAATGACATAGTCCAGCACTTCTGGGCTTTGACTATTAGCCTTTCTGAAAGACATAATACATAAACAAACACACAATTTTGGCCTCAACCGGTAAATAAGCACTCCAACTCACCATGATGTTGTCTCATGGACACCCAAAGGTGTCTAGATGATCATTTTGTAAGTTGGAATGTTCAACGGACATAATGGAAACGAGTTAAAGTGTCTAGATGTGCACTCTCAAGTTCGAGTGCTTACTTGCCAACTGAGATCAAGTTTGAGTATTTGTTTATGTGTTATGTCTTTTCTGAAAAGCTTATTTTTGCCCTGCTTCACTAATTTCAAATTGAGTTAAATGCTCAGTTCAATTCCTTCTATCACTCTGATCACTAAGAATCTGTTAATGTCTCTTTTGCAGCCATTGGTTAATAGTTCATTTTCATATGCATGGACTATATATTTGACGTACGTTGCAAATTTGAAGAAAGTTTCTGATTAATTTCCACGCTGCGCTATGGATGTATCAATATTCTCTCTAAAGATTGAAAGTTAAATCAGTCAGCTGAGTGATCAACAATGTCCTACTGCTGATTTGTCTATACTTTTCTTACTCCTTGATGATAGTTATATAAAAAAAAAGGTTTTTGAGAATCACATTGATATTTATTTGTTAATTTTGTATATTGGTGAATGAAAGTTCTATACATAGCCTCAACCTTCTTGTATTGTTGATCATATTATTGAACAAAACTGGCGATGTTCATCTTCCATAGGTCAAGAATTTTCATTTTTTAAAGTATCATGATTGTCCAATGAGAAACTAATAAAGCAATTTAATACGAATACTTGATTTGAATGTTCATTTTTTGCAAGAAGAAACACCAACTCAAACATACAGGATGAAAATTGAAAATATTAAAATACTTAAATTGATCAATCGGATATCAAATTTAAAAATTGTAATGAATATAATTGTAATTTCTTTAATTCAATTTGAAATTTTCGTAAATTTTAAATTCTGACTTGGCCGCAGCCTCGATGAAACCACCTGGCAAATCATACAAACACGTTGGCCAGTCAATACAATGAGTAGAGTATGGTCCCACGTGGCAAAATAAAGTATCTAGAAGACGGCATTGCCGCATTCTTTATGTCTCAATCACCAGACAACAATTAATTGGTTCGATTTGTTTTAATTCATGTGATACTGTTCGAGTTTTAAGAAATAAATAATTTTAGAAAAAAATGATTCTAGAAATATCGTAGAAGTGTAGAGTATTCTCCTTACAATTTTTTTCCCTAACTATTTTCGTTTATGATTAACCATCAAATGGGGGTAAAAGAAAACCTTAAATAACCAACAAATTATTTTTATTTAATTTTCTACAACAAATATCCCTTTCCATATCTCTCTTCTTGAGAGAATAGAGAGAGAAGAGAGAGTATTTCTTTTGCTTCTTTTTTTTCAAGTTGCACATACACAAATTAGGGAAAATGAAATTCTTTTTTGGTTAAATTGTTCATGGAGTTGTGGGAGAAGATGATGGATCCTATGCGCAAAGCTTGGAGTAGAATTTCTACACGTATTCACATTCGTAAAACTGGTTAGTTACGTTTTCATTAATTCATCTCCTGATCACCTGATATCGACTTTATCAATTATGTGAGGCTCTCTTCCAACATCATCTACCCAATATGATATTTTGCTATCATATTTTTCTTGCAAACCCCTCCGTCCCTCCCCCCTTCTAACAACTTCTCTAGTGAGTTGAGGCTCTATCGAAACAGACTCTCTACCTCTCAAAGGTAGAAGTAAATTTGCATACATGTTACCTTTTCTAAATCCACTCATAAAATTATTATAGATAATTACTTATAGTTTTCTTTTATGTGACTGATTAATATAATATAAATTTATTTAAGTAATATTGGTACATAGAAATTAAATTCGTGATGTAAACGTCTTGACTCTTGAAACTTTTATTTTATAGGGCATGTAAAGCTACACCGTGATGTGAGGAAATGTGAATATGAAGATGTTCAAATTTTGTGGGATATGCTGAAAAAGGATCAGATGCTTCTAAATCTCCTTCTGGATGCAAAAAAGTTCGATTTTGGGATATTATTGATTGGGCTAAACGTGCTCCCTTTATTTGTAGTAGCGTGTGATCGATCAATATATTTTTATTGTATTTTTCTAGCTTGCATATTTCAAATATGTGCGTGCTTTTTGCAAGACGAATAATCGTGAACTTTTTCATACTCTTAGTTTCACTTATTTGGAACGAGACTATTGATCATGTAGATTTATGAGAGTTGGTTCTAGTGGAGTACGTATAATTTCTTGGAGATGGATGTGTTGTTTTTCTTAGATATTTTTCTGAATTTGAGTAGTGATACCTATATTTGTATATAATAAATTTATAGATGAATTATTCTATCTTTGAGGTGTTGTTTCTTACATTTTTTTTTTAATGTTTTCGGAAGTGAATAGCTTGTCTTTAGTTAAAAAAAAATGTATGTAGTGATACGTATATTTATTATATATAATAAAATACATTCATAGATGAATTATTCTATCTCCGAGGTGTTGTTACGTACGTGATCTTTCTTATTTTGAATTTTGCTGGACAGTGCAAAACTTGTCTTTGGTAAAAAATAATTACACTTTTGAAACGGGGGGATTTTTCAGCTTTCTCAAAGGCTTGTACACTCATCAAAAGGGATCACGAAAATCTTAACTCTCTTAAAGTTTTACATTCTTAGAGCATTCAAATTTGTTTGGTTTGAGATTTGTTCTTGAGGGAGTAGATTCGACTTTTCTTTCTTTAGTACGAGTGTTAATCTGTTTAAAATCATGTTTTAAAATTTATTGATGTATGAAAATGACAAAGACTACATTTATCCGTTTTGCTTGTTTGAATTTTATGAGTAATGATCATGTTCCTGTTTGTTACATTATTTTTCTGTAAGAGTTCTAGTTTGTAGGATTAGAAGTCTGTCATGTTATGAAATATGTTTGATAAAGTTATCTGTGTGCTAAAGGATTGTTCTTTTCAATTTATTTGTTTAGTTAAATATTGTGAATGTTATTAGATACTAGTATTTCTAAGCTAGTTAATTACGTAGTTCAATATCTCTAGTTTGGCTAAGGCTATGGTTTAGTTATGACTCTATTGATTCTTGAAAATTTGCAGTAGCTTAGTTAAAGTCTTTTTTTCTTTTCATATCACAATATTGCATCTTTAGGATACTATAATGATTTACCTTTGTCAAATTGGTCATGAAAACAAAGGCATGGTTTTCAGCTTGGTCTATTTTTTAAAGTCGATGTTGAAGTAGTAAATGATTTTGTGTGTGTTCAAATACATTGTGTTGTGTTGTGAATGGTATGGAGTTGCTAATTTTTGAGTTATTTATTGTAGCGTTGTCTACTTACTTTACATATGTTGTTCATCTTGTATTCCTAAGATACTTGGAACAAAACTTTGAAGAACTTGGTAAGAAACAACAAAGTTTAAAAAATATTTTCAAACTAGAAAATTAAAACTAGTAGAGAAAATAGAATTAGAAACAGATTAGAAATAATATAAAAATATTGTTCTCAAAGAAAGAAAATCGAGCCCACTGAATGCACAGTGTCCCCTTAAGGAAATTATTCCCCTCAAGTACTCGAGGTTAATGAAATATATCCTCCCAGGATAGAACGATCTTACTCACCGGTGTATCGGTAACTAAAACCACGGTGTCAGCGAACCACTCAACGGCAGTAAAATACACTTAGAATACTAGATTTAGTAGTAGTAGAAGAGGTCCAGAAAAAATCGTTCAACTAAAATGAGAGGAAATCCCTCAATTTATAGAAAACAAAGGGTAGTGTGAAAAGGTTCTTATTGTGCCTTACCGGAAAGGTCACAAACCTTTGAAAAAGTCACAATCTTTCGGAAAGGTCACAACCTTTCATAAAAGTCGCAACTTTTCATTAAAGTCCCAACTCTTCATAAAAGTCGCAACTCTTCATTTTCCATTCACACCTTTTAAAACCCAACAATCCCCCGCATGAATGGGGAATGACTCCAAGACAAAGAAACGGAAAAGTATGTGTACTTTACAAGCAAGAATTAATTATATCTGGATAAGTAGGTTTCCCCTTGGACTTTCCGTAGTGAACATATATCGGATATACTCAGTCAATCAGCAGATGCGATATCTTTGAACCATCGAGCTTTGGTGTATACCTATACAACCATTTGTCACACAATTAACCCTTTACCGTTTATGGTTACGGTTGTGTTCGTTTCAGCCATAAACACCTCCTGGTTTCATGAGTGTATAAAGAATAATCTTTTGACAATAATTCTCTTTGAAGTGGCTTACACTTCACACTCACATAGGTGATTTCTAACCGTGTCATTGCGTATCACATTATTTGGTCAAGTTGCCAAACTTAGAAAATCATTAAAAACTTTAAGCTTTATTGACTCATTAACAAGCCTTAATGTTTTAACCTCATTCCTGAACATTGTCTTCATCATGAGAATGGATTGAGTTGATTGACAATCTCGAAACGTCAGTCACAACTTTATTTTTCTCCTTGAATCTGTTAGTGCAAAGTTTTAATGATAAATAATTTAAATCATTTCAGGATTAACTGATCATCAAAAAGGAAAGAATCCAAAATGGAGATACAAAATTGTGTTGCTTAAATCAAGGAAGATTACCAACCAGAAAATTGAAGACCTTCAATCAAGGAAGCTGAAGTACAGAGTACATAAATCAGGGCAGATCTTAATTAAGATCAAATCAAAGACAACCTAAATCAAAGCAAACTTCAAATGGCTACATCTCAATTAAGGAAGGTGAAGATCATGAAGAATCTCTAATGGCTATTGAAAACTGAAGAATCAAGGCTAACGGCTAGCAGAAGATCTCAGGCCATTGAAGACTGAAGAACCAAGGCTAACAGCTAGCAGAAGATCTCAAGCAAAATTGAGGCCAAATCAATGGAAAGGAAGATCAGCCTCAACCTTTATTCTTGGAAAATAAGGATCCCCCACCTTCTTTTCCAAGGATCAAATCTCTTGGGTTGCCATCTCTTCACAGAAATGATTCAAGCCTAAACACTATAAATATGCTCTATCTACAAAACTGACATATATACAATCGAGTCTGAATCATCTCAAACACTCCCTACTCTACTTTTGATAAGCATTGTATTACTTAGTTCTACTGTGTAAACAAAAAAAAAAGAGAAATATTGTTGGTAAGGCGTTGTATCAAAACAAAAGAGAGAAAAGAAACTGAGTGTAAACTGTGAAGTCACACTCAACTCTGTACACACATAAAAAGTTACCAAGTCTAGAAGAGAACACCCTTGCAACCCAAGGGGACTAGACGTAAGATCTACTTTGGATCCCAAGCAGTATAAAAATTCTTGTGTCAAGTTTACTTTACGCATTTTTCGATTCTATTTATACCTGTTAGCAAACTGTAGTCGACTGAGGTGTTTCTCAAGTCAACTACTCAAAGGAGAAATTTAAAAAATAGCAATTCACCCCCCTCTTGCGCTTTCAGAATCTAGCTCTTGGGATCTCCAGTCTGATAGATAGAGTTACCGCCATGATGACTTGTCCAAAGCTGTAAACCCATTCCCTTAGATGATCTTTCAACTTTCTCTCTAGTTAGGACTTTTTGTAAGTAGATCTGACTCATTATTCTTTGACTTTACATAGTCAATTGTGATAATTCCACTAGAGAGTAGTCATTTTTTAATTGTATTATGTTTATCTCTTATATGATGAGACTTTCCGTTATACATCATGCTCCATGTCCTATATATTGCATCTTGACTATCAAAGTGTATGCATACTGATGCCAAATGTTTGGATAAAAAAAAATAACTATCAAGAAATTTCGGAGTCTTTCTACTTATTCACCGGCCTTATCTAGAGAACCTAGCTCGAAGATCATTGTAGAGCTAGCGATACATGTCTTTTTGGAAGATTTCCAAGAGACTGATCCTCCACCAAGAGTAAATACATATCCACTCGTGGATTTTACTTCATTTGATCCCGGTGATCCAATTTGCATCACTATATCCTTTCAATACTACTGGATATTGTTATAATGCAAGACATAGTTTTGAGTATGTTTTAAATACCCTAAAACTCTTTTCATTGCCATCCAGTGAGTTTGATTGGGATTACTCATGAACCGACTCAGTTTACTAATAGCACATACTATATCTGATCGCGTACACTTCTTGATATACATCATACTTCCCAACACTCTAGCACAATCTAATTGTGAGTCACTTTCGCCTTCACTCATTTGAAATGCAAAGCTCACATTTATTGGAATCTTGACAATATTGAAATCCAACTATTTGAACTAGTTAAGTACCTTTTCGATGAAATGAGACTGTGACAATGCTAAACATTATGGAGTTCTAAGGATTCTTATACCTAAGATCACATCAGCAACTCCAAGATCTTTCATATCAAACTTGTTTTCTAGCATACGTTTAGTAGCATTTATGTCATTAGTGTCTCTACTGATGATCAACATGTCATTAATATACAAACAAACAATGACCGTGTGATTTTAATGTAAACACATTTATCACGTTCATCATTCTGAAATCCATTTGCCAACATGATTTGGTCAAATTTCTTATGTCATTGTTTGGGTGCTTGTTTTAGTCCATAAAGTTACTTAACAAGTTCGCACACTTTCTTTTCTTTACCAGGAACCACAAAACTCTCGGGCTGTTCCATGTAAATTTCTTCCTCTGATTCTCCATTTAAGAAAGTTGTTTTCACATTCATTTGATGAATTTGAAGGTCATATACCGCAACTCATAATATTAACATCCGAATGGATGTAATTCTAGTTATTGACGAGTATATATAGACAAGATCAATACCTTGTTTTTGTCTAAAGCCTTTGACAAAAAGTCTTGCTTTATATTTGTCAACAGTTTCATCGACTTTCATCTTCCTTCTGAAGATTCACTTTGAACCCAAAGGTTTATTTTCTGGAAGAAGATCAATTAACTTCCAATATGGTTGCTCAAGATTGCATCAATCTCACTATTGACACCATCTTTCCAGAAGGATGAGTCTACAGAAGACACAAGAAATGTTACAAAATCATATTCGAAGGAAGTAGATGTCCTTTGACATTTACTACGCCTCTGAATCTCTTTATTAAGTACATTCTCTTTTTTTCTTTCCAAGGTCTTTTAGACCCTTCACTAGACTACTCAAGTCTAATTTTACAGTCCACAATCATAGGTCCTATTTTAATCCTTTTAGGAATAGGAACTTGGACTTTGTCTACACACCCCCACATTTTGAAGTATTTCAAGTTGGATTTCCGTCCTTTCCATTTCTCATATGGAATAGATTGTGTCCTGAACAAACAAAATTGTTTTCTAAATGAAAAGACAAAACTTTTTGTTCTTCTCTTTTGCAGCAATGATAGTTCCTCCACACAAGTCTTGTGGTAAACCTGAACTTACAAGTAATGAAACCATCATTTTCTTCAAAGTTCGGTTATTTTTTTTCCATTCTGCAATTCCATTAGATTTAGGTGAATTTCTGTAAAAGGAGATTTATATTCTCCATCCCTATCACTTCTTATCTTTTTCCCAACTGATTTTCAACTTCAATAATATATTGTCTAGACATTTCTATTGTTTCATCCTTACCATTCAGCAAATAGACATAGTCGTTTCTAATGCAATTGTCAATGAAAGTTATGAGATACTTTTTCCCACCACGAGATGGTGTTGACTTCATATCACAAATGCCAGTGTAAATCAACTCTAAGGGATTAGAATTCCTTTCAACAGATTTATAAGAATGCTCAGCATACTTAGATTCCACACAAACTTGACATTTTTATTTATTGCACTCAAAGTTAAACAAAACTTCTAAGTTGATCAGTTTTTCTTACAAGGTTTTGTAATTGACATCCCCCAAGTGTTCATGTCACAAACAGTTTGACTCAAGCAAGTAATCATAAAATAAAAATATTGAGATTGAAAAGCTCTCCGCGAGGTAGCTTTTTCTCACAAATATTTTGTTCCTATTTCTTACGACACAAATATTTTGTTCCTATTTCTTACAATTTTGTGTGATACAAACATTGTTTAGAGTCATCACCTTGTCAAATGTCCTTTTCGGAAGGACCTTTCCATAACTTTCAATTTGATTGTTATAGAACTACCCATGAACAAAATTTCATCGGGTCCAATAAAGGCACTATAGTCCAAATGCTTCTTTTACAAAACATGAAAAATGACTATTCACCAATATTCATGTCTATACAAATTGTTATATATAATAGACATATCTTTTCATGAAAAGCCACAACATTTTAAGTGACACTTTTTCATAAAAGAACTCGATCATTTTGAACAAGTACACATATAATTTGGTAGTTCCATACTAGTCATACCATATACTAGTAAAAGAAAAACTCAACGACCGCAATATCAAATACACTCCAAGAATTTTGTGGGTCTAACATAATACAAAAGTATCATCGAATTTCGAATCTTGTGCTTCAAATTTAAATTAGACACTAAGTCTAATTTTATCTTTGTCATAAGCATAGAACCCCCAATATTTTAAATATGATCTCAAAAATATTTATCAAGTATTTGAAAATAGTTTTCCGCATATTTTTTTTCTCATGCTATCAAAGTGTCATTGGCAACATGAAACCTCTTTTGAAATATTATTCTACAAAAGAATTATAGTGCTTCAATTCTCTTTGACAATCTTTACACAATGTCAAAGTTCATTCCATAGAGGCACAAAATCACAAACCCTAAGTCACTGGTATTTTTCCTCTATCACAAATAGACATACCACTTAGTATTTAGAATACTAACAATAAAGACAAAAAAAATTGTACAATTTGTTTCTATATAACAATGAAGTTTATAGAAAGTCAAAAGTACAACATTGACTTATTATGTGAAGTTTTCATATTCTTCAACCCAATAACATAGTCTAATTTATTGACTTATTATGTGAAGTTTTCATATTCTTCAACCCAATAACATAGTCTAATTTATCCAGAGTAGAAAACTACAAAAGTTTTTAGTCTACAAAAATCAGACACAATTAAATTTCACATGGAGTACAAAACTACAAAAAAATTATTTTTAGTCTCCAAACAGAATTAAACATATTCTTAGATTATCAGATAGATATGCTTTTCTTTTCAAATAACCTTCCAACTATAACATACTATTTTATCAAAAAAAAATGTGCATCTCTCATTCTGCAAACTAAAGAATTTTAAAGGCAACACTATTTTGTAACGGCTCGGAAAAATGAATAGGTGAAACTAGAGCCTAACGAGTGTGTTGTTGAGTTGATGTGAGGTTTTATGTTGTAAAATGAGTTTTCAAGCTTAGGTTGAGGGGTTAAGGGGTTAAACACCAAGATACGAGCCTCCAAGGATCAACTAAGGGTCCTTGAGGACGACCCTAAAGCCTAACCCCAAGGCTGTCCCAAAGAAGAAAAGTTGTCAAAAACCTTGGGATCTACGGATGGGACCTACGCCTCGTAGGTCCATCCACACCCCTTGGATGCCATCCGTAGGTCAAGGCCCCAAATGGGAAGTTCCAGAACCAAACCACGGACGTGCAGTATGAGGCGTCACCCCATTCACGGTCCGTGGGTTGGTGGGCGTAGGTCTCACCTGGAAACTGCCCAATCTCGGCCAAGTTGAGGGGTAACTTAGTAAATTTCTAATTAATTAGTTATGGGTTGGGGACGGTTTATATTATTTTATTTCACTTATTTAAGTCTTTTTAAAGTATTAAACACCCTTTACAATTCATTATTCCCAAAACTCAAAATTAGAAACCACCTCCCCTCCCAAATATTCTCTCTCTAGAAACCTCCTTGGAAAAGAAGAAATCAAGGTTTGGAGTTCAAGAGTTCATCTTTCTCTCAATTTCGTGGAATTTCTTCAAGCAAGGTATGATAGTTTTCATCCTTGGTTAAGTTCCATCCAAGGAGTCCCTTCAAAACTCTATTTCTCAAAGTTGAAATTCTCCAAAACCTAGGGCTTTCAATCTATAGCATGAATTCACTTTCAAAACGATTTCAAAGTGTTTATTGTCTTATATTATGATTAGTGGTGGCAAATGGGCGGGTTGGGTCAATTTGGGCGGGTTGAAAATGGGTCAACATAAAATGGGTAATAATTCAACCCGCCCATATTTGATATTAGTAAAAATTGATTGGGTAAGAAATGGGTTGGGTAAAATACTAGTTTACCCATATTTACCCATATTTTTATGAGTAAATAGAACTCTACTTAAGAATTCAACATGGAGAAAATATTTTAGTCTTTTTTTAGATGAAAATATTGGAAATGCTTCATTTAGTTTTATTGTATCAAGTAAAAAAAAATCCTATAACTTTTCAATATAAAATAAAATTATGTAATAACAAGGGAAAAATATTTTTAATTTCAAAGTAAATGAATATTTGCATTTTAGGACTAAAATATGCTTAATGCACTTTTAGCAATGTCAATACTAATACATGATTTACTTATTTTACACTATTATTTATTATCCAATATAAAATTTAACAAATAGAAAAATATAATTATAAGTAACAAAAGAAATGTACATTTAAAATATATATTTTTGGAGGGACAAAGACTTCACCTTTTCAATTATAGTGATAAATAGTTAGTTCTATAGAAGAACATAAAAAGCAAGAGAAATTACAATTAGTGATATCATGAATTTATAGTGAATAAAAGTTAGAAGCTTAACCCATTTGACTAATCCATACTTTACCCATATTTTACCCATAGTTTACCCATATTTTTATGGGTTGAATATGAGTATCAACCCATACTTTACCCATGTAAAAAATCACTCATCCAACCCATAAAATATGGGCGGGTTGGACGGGTTACCAAAATATGAGCTCATTTTGCCGGCACTAATTATGATCAATTTGATGAATTACTACTGTTTATATGATGAATTACCTATGAATCCATGAATTCCCCTATTTTGTCAAATTGGATCTCAAAGTGTGGGTGGATTGTGATCAAATTATGCATGTAGTAGTTAATCTAATTGTAATATGTGAATATCCATGTATAGAATAGTGATTCAAGATGTGAATCATGAATTGTGATCTAGGGTTCTTGAAGGGCTATGAATGAAGAACCTATACATGACTATGAGAATTATGCACGTGCTTTATTGAAAAGCAAGGTTTCTATGTTTATGAAAGTAAGGTGATCATGTCTAGAATGTAATTGTGTTATTATTGAAAAGTTATTCTCAATTATACACTTATGAATGATGATGATATATGTGAAAGGTTTCTTCAATGTAATGTTACATCTTTAATTGGTAGGCTTAGGGCATCCTCTTCTTGTGTAAATAAAAGTAATGTTGATTGATGTACCTTGAATTGGTAGGCTTAGGGTATCCTCTTCTTGTGTAAATGAATGTGATCATTATTGAAGTATCTTGAATTGGTAGACTTAGGCATCCTCTTCTTGAGTAACTAATGTATCTTGACTAAATGATCATGAATCGGTAGACCTAATGTTGGTAGCCCTTTAAAAAATGACTAATGAAGTATTGTAAGGCTTTGTCTTGAATCGGTAGACCTAATGTTGGTATCCCTTTCATGAGGAGTCTATGAATGAATGTAATGATAAACCTTGAATCGGTAGACCTAATAGTGGTAGCCCTTTCATGTGTGAAATGATGAACCTTGAATCGGTAGACCTAATGGTGATGGCCTTTTCTTGAGGATTCAATGAGCTATCCTCATAATGTACCTTAAATCGGTAGACCTAATGGTGGTGGCCCTTTCATGTGTAATATACATTGGATTGGTAGACCTAATGTTGGTAGCCCTCTCAAGTATAGTAATGTTAAGTGAAAATGAACTACTCTATGAGAATGGAGGCTAAGTACCGAGTGGATATGGTAAGATGAAAGCTCTCCCTACGTTAAGCCGGGTATCAATGAACATCTTTCTTATCTCATAACTATATGCCCACATAGGATATTAGCTAGTGGATCCACCTAAGCTAAAATATTACCGGTCCTACCTTAGGCAAGTAGACCAACCCTTTACGGTGTGGGATAGACACCGAATTTCATGTAAAGCTCACATGATTTATGTCGATTAATGCTTATTCCCATCATGTGAGATACGTGTTATGGTTGCTTGAGAGGTCCTATGAAGTGTAGGTGGTAGTATGGGATGCCATCCATGCATTGCACGAGTAGGCTTTGGGAGGGCTATGGTGTGATTCTCCAATGTCTTAATGTCTAATGAATGAATGTGCTCCTAATGAAGTTAATGGGAATATTGACTTAAATGCGTATTGTAATGATGCATGCTTTACTTGGATTGTATTATGAGTTACTTTTCTTGTCATGACTTATGAAATGTGATTGTTCCTTATGCATGAGAATTGTCTAAAGATGAGAAGGAAGAATGGTAAGTTCATCTAAGGTGGCCTCAAAGTAGTACTTAGTAGGAATAGTATTATGGGATGTTATTCTTACATTGCACAAGTATAACTTAGGGTTACTTTGGGTGAAGGTTCTAATGTGATGAAATGACTTATATGTTGAATATGATTGTATCTTATGCCTTTTATACTAAACTTCATGATGTTTCTCAAAATTGGCATAAAGCATGGTTTTCAACCAAAAATGTCCTTCTTAAGCATGATTTTTGCATGGCTATCATACTTAGTACAGTTTGTGTGGTAACCCATATTTCTTCTATTTTTCTACAAAGTGTAGGTTCCGGCAAGTGAGTTGTTTCCTTCTAGTTCAAAGGGCTTGGATTGAGTTCTTCCAAAGCTTGTGGTATGTCCTCATGGATCCGAGGACAAGTGCTTTATTGATGTTTCATGTCTTTCATTGTACTAGATACTTTTAGACTTTCTATTGTAAGGGTCGTGACCCTACTTTTGATTCAAGATGTTTTTAGATGGTCATGTGAGACAAGTAGACTTCCGATGTTTTAAATGATGTTTTCGATTGTATGGATTTAAAGAAAAGTTTTAAATTCCGTACTATTTCATATGTCTTATGTTATGAATGCTATGAGGCTTGTATGAGACTCTTTGAAGTCTTGTACGCCGTGTCACGTCCGGGGTGTAGGCTCGGGTCGTGACATATTTGCCAAGGAAAATTCATTCCAAAACATATGGCTTGCATATCTTTTTCCAAAGATACACATGATAAATATCAAAAGAATTAACTTTTAGAAACTATTTTCCTCCTTAGATAAATAATAAGAAGGTTACCTGGTGTAATCTTTAATCGAAATAACACCAATTTTTCTAGTACATTCTCAATTCGATCTTGCTGAACAAGGCACCGAATTCTAAAGAAGTAGTGCATTAAACTTCTACTTCAATTATCTATTTTCTTCAATCAGTAGAATACAAGAAATACCAACATTATAATAATTTCCTTAAGATTGTTGTTCATCTTGTATTCCTAAGATACTTAGAACAAAACTTTGAAGAACTTGGTAAGAAACAACAAAGTTTAAAGAGTATTTTCAAACTAGAAAATTAAAACTAGTAGAGAAAATAGAATCAGAAACAGATTAGAAACAATATAAAATATTTTTCTCAAAGAAAGAAAATTGAGCCCACTGAATGCACAGTGTCCCCTTAAGAAAATTATTCCCCTCAAGTACCCGAGGTTAATGGAATATATTCTCCCAGGATAGAACGATCTTACTCACCGGTGTATCGGTACCTAAAACCACGGTGTCAGTGAACCACTCGACGGTAGTAAAGTATGTTGACACCTAATTTTGGACCTCTACAACATAAATTAATCATCGAGCTTCTTAATTTCCAAACTAGTTGAAATAATTGACTTTATAAAATTCAAAATATTTTTCAAGTTATTTTAAATAGTTTTGTCATTTTTTCTAATTTTTAGATAATATATTTGTTTTACATAATTATGTATATAATTAGTATATTTTATGATTATTCAAAAATCGTCTCAAAAAGATTTTATTTTAATTAAATATTTGGTTAATTAGTTTAGTTATATAATAGTTAATATTTTTAATTAATTAGTTTATAATTAAGTTTATTATTTTATTTCGTTAAGATTAAGAGGCTCATTAATTAAGTTATGTTACTTCATTCTGTTCAAATTTTAATCGAATTTGGTCATTGTTTAATGGGAAACTTTCACAAATAGCCATTATAATAAACTTAATTATGCTCCATAGCTATAGTTTGCATATTTACGGGTTGTAGCTATAGTTTAAGCTGCCTCATTTGTATAATTCACGGATTTGTATAATTCGCAGGTTTGTATAATTCGTTGGTACATTTGTATAATTCAGTTATTTTTGTATAAACTCAAAATAACGAATTTATACAATTACAAACATCAGAAGTGCAAATAGTTATACAAATTATAT
>JAJOOS010016806.1:0-14728 GCA_029582725.1 Solanum chiquidenum
GAGTATAGAATGCACATTGAAATGAGATTATGTATTTTCTATTCCACCTTGTAAGCATTACTAAGGACAAATGGTGTTCTATAAGTGGATATAATGTGACACACAACTGTTTATTGGAAAAACAACACATACAGGTGTTCAATGGTGAGTAAAATAGGCCCAGAAAAGGCATAAAAACCCTTTATTAAGCCAAACATGTTGCATGCCAAAAAATTCTCACATTTCAAGTAGACATTAGGCTGAGAAATCCATATATATTCCCCTCCTTAATAACATCTTTAAATAGAAAAATACAGTAAAAATCATATATCTATCCTAGAAGATAAAAAAAATGCACTATTACTGAGAATCTAGAAACCGAATATTATTTCTAAACAAACATAAGCAAATCGGAAAACTTCTTGATACCTAAATGCGATTAAGATGACAAAAGTTTCTGAAGTTTGAGGAAGAGCCATGGTTCCCGTCTTTTTAAACAATTTTCAATGTTAAGAATTTGTATTTATTTAAATCTATATCCTCAAAATCTCCTTTTAAAAAGAAACAAAAAAGAGAAAACTTTACATCTATAATCTTCCTATCAATTGCACGGCGAAAAAAATAGAAGAAGAGAGAATGAAAGAACCATTAAAAACATACCCAAAATCCTAAATACAAAAAGACGGAAGAAGAAAGAAAGAAACAGATAAAACATCCTGATAAAATCACGATATATAGTACTGAAATTGAAAGCAGGAACCAAAGAAAACCTGAAAAATTTCCCAGAAAGAGAACTCAAGAGACCTTCAGCAACTTTCAAGCAGTGGGATCTTGTCCTTTGGAGTTTCTGAGTGATAGTGATGGACAGCGGGTTTCTCAAATTGATGTTTACGGTAAGAGATAATGCAAATACACGTGTTAACACGCCCAATCACTTTACAGTGCTTTTTGTACAATCTTACTGATTTGCCCCTAAGAAATATTCATAATTACACGTGTTGAATAACCAATTACACATATCCACATACGGAAAAAGCTAAACCAAAATGGCCCTATGTTTTATAGTACAATTTTAAATACTATTTGTACAACTAATCACAGCAGTGTTCGTCCTCTCTAAGTCTCATTTCTAAATATTGGTAATATATATATATATATATAATAATAATATAGAAAGTTACTTTTTAACATATTTTTCTTTAATTTCAATCTAATATATATTATTAATTTTATCACGCTTATTTATTTTCAAGTATATTAATTAGAGCCAAAATAAAGGTGAAATTAATTAATTCATAATAATTTTTTATATTAAAAGTAGGCCTTTTTGATAAGCATAATGAATAGAAAAAATATTAAGACTTAAATTAAAGTAATAGTAAAATAGAGTAATGAATAAATATCACAATAACTCACAAAAGAAAAGAAAGTGAAGTAATAACAAAATAAGTTAATGAGTAAAGACATAAAGACACAATCAAAGTTGTCCCGTATTTGCATAAAGACACCTTAACTTTCCAAGTGTCCTATCACCCCACAAAACTATTTAATATCGGTGTAAATGGGCCATTTTGACCCATTCCCTCGTCTATGTAGTAGCGCGTGTTGCTCACTCCCTGTGATAGAATTCAATCCGACCCGACCCGACCCTATTCTTTGAAGAAAAATCGTCTTCTCCTTTTCTTTTCTTATTCCTCAACTTTCCATAAAAACTGAAGAAATAGAAAAGTTTTCTCGCCGTGTTGGTGTTGATAATCTCGTTGTTGATGTGTCTTAGTGAAGATTCTTGGAGGGACAAAGAATTGAAGGTTTAACAGGTTAGGGTAGATCATATGATAAATATCTTCTTTTTTTTCCGATTATTATGATTTTAGGGATTATTATAGTGTAAAAATGTTGAAATCGACCTACTATAGTTGCCATTGTTAGGATTTTATAGTTTTTCGTTGTGTTTTTGAGTAATTGCTACTGTAGGGCTATGGAAAAAACCATGAAATTGAAAAATTAGGGCTATCAATGGCTATTTTGGGTTTAAATTTGGGGAAGATGATACAAAGTGATTAAATAATTAATAATAAAGAAAGAAAATGACACGTGGCACTTTTAAACTGGTCCATGGCAGTGAAAACGCTGCATGACGCGCCTCATGTGCGTGGTTACAACCCAGACGAGAAAATGGGTCAAAATGGCCCATTTACAAAGATATTAAATAGTTCTGTGGGGTGATAGGACACTTTGAAAGTTAAGGTGTCTTTATGCAAATACGGAACAACTTTAATGGGGTCTTTATGTCTTTTCTCTAAGTTAATGGTAATAACAATAACTTAAGATGTTTCTAGAACTATTTAATTTTCTTGTTATCATTCTTGATATATTTTTATTAGCGTGAAATTACATTTTTACCCTTGATCATTATTCACTTCATATATAGAAAAATGTTTCTAGAATTATTTATTGTCTTTCTTAATAGATTTTTGTTAGAATGAAATTATATTTTTACCCTTGATCGTCCTCCCACTTCACTCTTCTATATAATAGAAATATATATATACATATATGATATACTATTAGATACAAAAGCATTATTTTATTTGTTTAAATTTTATAATTTTGTTTTCAATTATTTTTATAATATTTTATACATATTTTTTAAATGGAAAAGGGCCTAAAATACTCTCAAAGTATTGAAAATGGTACACAACTACCCATCATCCATCTATTGGCTCTCAAATACCCTCTCCATCCACCTATTGGCTCACAAATACCCTCCACATCCACCTTTGGGTCCAATTTTAGCCACTTCATTAACGGAGGACCATTTAAAATAATTAAATAATTCTTTTAATTACGTGGCGCTCAACTATTGATTGCAATTTAATTATTTAATATAATTTTAAACCCACCCATTACCCACCCATTTTTAACTAAACACGCCCCAATACTTATTAAACTCGCCCGCCCCAATACAAAAACAACCCAACTAATAAAAAAGAACCCTAAAACCTTCGTTCCCAAATTTACACTCCATTTTTCATGATCCTCAATCCAACTTGAATTTGGCCTTTTCCTAAAAGGTCACATATATTTTACATGTAAATTTTCATTCTCATTTATAGAAACTAGGATATTGGAACCTAGAGGACAAGATGGTGCAATAATCAACCCTTCTTCCATGTTCCCCTTTTGCATATCTGTTCATACCCAAGGACTTTTGGGACCTCATGGTTAATCTCTAGAAGATGTAATTGATGCTTACTAGATCAATTGTGTTGTCTTTTTCTGCAGTTAAATTGTCCCTTACAAAAAAAATCAATTCCATAGTCTGAATTTGCTATAGCTAACTGTCCTACAGTTGGATGGACATGTATGTTAGCCACATTATGTAACACTGCACCACCTGTGAAATGCCGTGAGATAATTAAAATTGAATTCTTATGTTAGTTACTTATTTTTCCTCTCTTTATGTTGTTCTCCATCTTTTCTTGTTCGGCAGTCATGGGAGTAAAACAAAGGCATTTATTCAACATGTACTCTTGCTGTTTAAACACGAGAATAGATCATTACTCCTCTTGTCCCATAATATGTACTATCACTTTTCACTTCTCGATAGTCAATTTGACTAAACTTCGAAGCTATATTGATTGGATTAAATTAATATTTTTAAATTAAAATTTATATATCCCAAAACAATACGAAAATTTGGGAACGAAGGTTTTATGGTTCTTTTTTATTAGTTGGGTTCTTTTTGTATTGGGGCGGGCGGGTTTAATAAGTATTGGGGCGGGTTTAGTTAAAATGGGTAGGTAATGAGTGGATTTAAAATTATATTAAATAATTAAATTGCAACCAATGGTTGAGCGTCACGTAATTAAAAAGATTATTTAATTATTTAAAATAGTGCTCCGTTAATGAAGTGGCTAAAATTGGACCCAAAGGTGGATGAAGAGGGTATTTGTGAGCCAATAGGTGGATGGGAGGGTATTTGGGAACCAATAGATGGATGAGGGGTAGTTGTGTGTCATTTTCAATACTTCGAGGGTATTTTAGGCCCTTTTCCGTTTTTTAAATGATATATATGACACATGTAATATTTTGAGAGTCTTAATTTGCAATAAACCTCAAATGACTAAATTATCCTCCAACTTAATGGATATTTTCGGGAAGCACACACGTCGATCAAGACGTGTGTGCTTATTCCTTCTTATATATTAATAGTGGACTAGATACCTACCATAAGCATTAGAGGTATGAAAAAATCGAACCAACCGATAAATCGAACCGAAAAAAATGTTATTGGTTTATTGCTATTGAATTATTGGGTTAGCAGTTTTTTAATGGTTTTATCAAAAAAATATATCGAGTTATTAGTTCGGTATTGATTTTCAATATTGGGTTATTGGGTAAATCGATAACCCATTAAGAGTTAAGACTATATTAATTTACTACTTTTATCTATACATAAATATTAGTAAATATTAATCTCAATATCTTACTAGTTTTATCTTTGTCATTTAGTCATCAATTCATACTTCACTATGACTTTAAGTTCACAACTTTACATTATACAAATAGTCAAAACCTAAAGTAAGAATCATATTCCTCTTAATTTCTCTTTGTGTTACACATGTATAGTTCTTTCATGTTTTTTTTTTTTGATAACCGAGAAATCCGTCTGTGACCCGCCCTTTGGACCAATCACAACCTTATTTCTATTTTATGAGCTTTCGTAAAGTTACATTATTATCTTGTCGTGTCAAATTTATTAGAGAAGTCATATATTTGTTTTATAAACATTTTAACTGACTAAAGATGTTGGGACATTCCCCCAGCTAACTCTAGTAAAACTGAAACTAAAATGAAAGACTTAAATATAAAGAATATGTCTATCGTCCTCGAAGATGAGGACTCACCACTGATACTGCTGAATACGGATGGAAAACCGATCTACACGTGATCTGAATGATGAGGACCTGAACCTACATCACGAAAAGATGTAGCGCAGAATATGCGTCAGTACTTGAAAGGTACTAAGCATGCAGGTTAGCATATAACTGAACAAAACTTACTAAGCAATAATATAATCTGAACATGATAAAGATCTTGAGATATACTGGACATGAACTAAATTGAATGCAATGACCAAGTACATAACATGTTGAAACTAAATACTGAAATGTAACTGGAAACTTGGTTAAATGCACTAAAATCTGACTATAGGAGCTACTAATAACCGACATAAAACCACATAAGTTAAATGTGGAGTCTGATGTATACGCCACATCGAGAGGACCCAATATACCTTGCCAAGGGTATAGAGGCATGACTGGCGTGATCACTAAATATGATGCATAGAGGGGACTTACAAACCTATGGGGGTGATTGACCCTAGTCCAACTCGGTGTTAAGCCTACTCCCAACTGAATATATGTACAATACAATATAACTGAAATATAATGGATAACTCACTATTCTAACATGCTAATTGAAAATGCAACATTATGTACTGATAATGGAACATTTGGAAACTGAGGCATGTATATCTGTTTATCTGTCCTAGTTAGTGTAATTCATGAACTAAATGAATCTACACAACTAGGGTTCTAATTTTCACGTAAAGAACTAAGCAACAATGTTACAACAACATGAAAATCGGATTAGGAATATTCTAATAACTAAATCATAATAATTCCTAACATCAAGAAACCCTAGGTCTAGATAATATGAAGGGAATCAAGAATCTGACTGAATTCTAGGGACCTAGTGGAAGAAAGGAATCCACTAGTGAAATCCTATATACCTGGTAACGAATTCTATGGAGAAATATTTCAATTTCGAGGCTGAAACGGAGGAAAACTTGTTGCGTTCTTGGAGAGGGTTTGATCGATGATTTCTCTCTTCTTTTGCTTGGTTTGATCAATTTCTTGAGAATGAATTGGTTAGGATAAGTTCTAATTAAGTTACTAGGGTCATAAACGACATAGTTTAGGTGTCCAACATATAGGGGAAAAGACAAAACGACCTTTGACTTAAAAGTTGTCGGGGCCAATGACGGGCCTGACGACAGACCTGGACTGACCGACGGTCCATCCTGGCAATTCGTCGTTTGGCGTCTGGAGTGATTTTTGAGGACCACAATCCACGGACATGGATCACGCACTGTGGTCCCACGTATGATCTGTAGGTCCTGGCCGTAGGTCGTGACGAAAATCACTAGCCAAAACCATTTTCCATCGGCTTTATATCACTAGCCAGAACCATTTCCCATCGGCTTAATAAATCATTACATGTCTCGTCACGGTATTCACAAACAATGTATACAAGTAATATCACACCACACGAAAGAGACAACAATTTACACAATTCAAATCCACACTCATGCTTTCAAGCATTTCATCAATCAATCAACAAGAGTCACAGTAAGGCAATTCACATCAGCATGTTCAACACATATCCTTTTCATTTCAACCCCTTTTTATCCATTTAGATATAACAAGTGGACAATTTAAACCCTTCACCTCATCCCCATTACTCCCAACACACAATCAACAATGGAAGCATACGAATTCAACTAGAATACAAGGTTTAGGAAGCCACTTACCTTAAATCAATCAACAATCACTCTAATAGTTGAGTCATCCCCTTCTGAATCACTTTCAGAGTCGCACAATCTATGCACAAACAAGTATTCATAATAAATTTCCGGAAACAACAATACCCACATCAATCATCTTGAAAGGTGGGTCAATCAACACAAAACTCAATGCTAAAATTAAGGTTTGAATTTGAAATTTAATACTTAAAAACATTACTCAAGGCTTTAGAAACTTCTTAGGGAAAAATCATTTTGAAAAAGAACTTAAAATCAGTTTATTTAAGAACTTGGGTTCTTAAAGAACCTCATCATTCACCAATCAAAATCCCATATTTTGATGTTAAAACTCAAAATTAATCAATGAAAAATAAAGATTTAGGATCAAGAAAACTTACCCAAATGATCTAGCACAAAAAACCTCTTCAAAATTCGCCACCAAGGACTCCCCAAGTTCAAAAAAGGGGAAATAGGACTTAAACCCCGAAATGGCAGGCCAAAAACCCTCTCTGATGTCGCACAAGCGCCAGAGGGTTCACTTTAAAAACACGGGACTCACTAAAGTAAACGAGTCTTCACATCTACAAAGCTCACGATTGCGAATAGGTTCTTCGCGATCGCGAAGGTCAAAGGAAATTGACCCTTCGCGAAAGCGAACAACACCTCACAAAAGCGAGCTCCTCGTGATTGCAAGAGAAAGGCAACAGAAAAAAATCATCCAACTCTCAAAACATCGAACGGATCCTAGGGATTCGTTCAGAATCATGTACACACAAATCAGATATACAAATCAATTATACTCGATGTTTCAGACTTAATGGAACTATCAAATCACAAATTTGCGATCTCTTTGACCCGACATCCGTGAAAACTACAAGAAACTAACGCACGCCTAAAAATGATAAAACAAGCTCGGGACCTCTCAAATATCAACCATGACCTCACCTAGGCCTAAAATCATCCCCTGAATCTAACGGGACTCTTGAAATTCCAATCCTAGTATTTGAACCCCGAATGTTGACCAAAATCAACCCAAAGGCTAAAATTCCACAATTTCACAACTTAGGATCTCAAATCTTCAAAATGACTCATGAAACTGAAAACCCTCACGGATCATATTCACATTTCGGGACCGATGGAATTGAGAAAATTCCATTCCGACACTGGAAACTCCAAAAGACCTCAAAAGTCACTTTCTTAACAACTTAGCCTTTAACACTCACAAACTTACCAAATTCTCAACTTTTAACTCAAAAGTTCAAAACCAACTTTTCAAAATCAATCATAAACGACTAGGAGTCGATATAGGGAGTGTAAAATGATAATTTCCATGGAAAAACTAAAAATGACCGATCGGGTCACTGCACTTTTATCCTTCAAGATTTGTGTTAGCATCATTATATTAATGGACATTGCACGAAGATCATGTAACATTTTTTCCACCATATTGCTTTCTTTCTTTTCTCAACATCCACAACTCCATGTCTTGTTAGAAACGAAGCTACATGTTAACAAAAAAATCTGATCTTAAGGCATTACGTGGGGACACTCTAAGAATTTATTTTTTTATAAATATAATTGTTGTAACCTAGAAAATATTATTCTAGGAATTTTTCTTCTCCGTATTTAATTCTCCCCGACCTCACTTCTGCTTGTTGACAACTATCTTGTCTTTGATTAGATACACTTATTTATTTATAAGAAGAATAATAGTTTCTCAAATTTATTTAGTAAAATTTGTCGAATGCTTAACTCAAAAGAAGCAAATTCTATATTGAAATTTCACTATTCCTTAATTCTTATATTTTAAACTCTTGGTGCACCAAATTATTAACTCTCTCTATTAGACTTAAGCAACCCTGTTTTTTCCAAAATGTCCTACTTACTACTATTCAGTTTAGCGATGCTTCTTAGATCATGAACATCATTTTAGTAGTGAACAATCGATTTCGGCCAATTGAGATATTTTGCTATTAAGGTTATACTTCAAGTATTATGTATCTCTAAAATTCAAAGCAATTCACATAATGTATTAGTTTCTAGAGAAACAATCCACAAATATATCAATAAAAGTTGCAATTGCATACAAAAGTCTTCACTTTAACCATGAGATTGAAGATATTAGACAAAACAATAATGACATCAATCATGAAATTTAGATGTGAAATAAAACTGGGAGAAATTTGACTCATCGAAAGACAATATAGACTCAAAGTGATTTTAAAATAAAAAGAAGTGAGCTCATAGCATGTATAGGACTATTCATATATAAAGATATATATTTTATAACACTCTTAACTAAATGTAGATTTCAGTAGCAGTGTAATAAAATCTCCATCTTTCCATAGAAAAAGGTTCATTAACAATTATTACCTCGATGAACTACTTGCATCCCACTACTTACATATGTTGCTGCCAAAGATACATGAGCAAAATTATTATATTAAGTTAGATTAACTTTTGAAAATTTTTGTACGACAATAAAAAGAGGAAAACAAGCGCATTACTTGTTCTAAATCGAGTGACTGTCGATGCACATTCAATCATTTAACAAAGCACCATTGAATATATTGAAAATATGACAAAGGAATAATGAATCCCTCTGAAATGTGACATATTGACCTAAAAACAAGATATATAAATTTTTAATAAAGATCAACCAAATTTGAGAGAAGAATTCGAAAATTGACGAACAACTGACTCAAAATTAAAAATAAAAAATAAAAAAAATGAGTAGACCAAATTTGAAACAATTGTTTTGAAAGAAGATGAAGCATTAACAGATGGTGAAAGTTAGAAGTTTATTTAAAGCATGAGTGAAATTTCTAGAGAAAAATAGTTTGATAATTGATCACGTAGAGTGAATTTGTGGACAAGTACAATACTCCTTCTTTTCGTAATTACGTATTCATTTTTGAATTGACACACCTATTAAGAAAACAATGATTAACATAATGAATTTATCATTTTACCGCTATTAATTATGAAGTGGCTGAATTAAAAGTTTAAGATTTTCAAAAAGTTCTACCTTTTTCAAAATAATTAATTGAGAGTATAATAAGTAAAAAAATTGTCTTTTCTTCATTTATCAAATGAACGAATAATTAGGAACAAACTTAAAAAGAAAAAGTGAACAATTAATTAGAAACAGAGGGAGAAAGTACTATATAAAATAAAATTAAAATAATTGTGTAAAATGACAAATATACCCTTAGAGATGTCGCCAGATCTCCCATTAAAGATCTCATTATTCTCTCTTCTCCAACTTTCTCTTTCCATTCAAGCTCCCTATTCTTACCCTTTCTTCTCTGTATCTATTTTTTTTTTATTACTTTCTCGATGAAGTATCAATGTGAGGTTAGATTTTAGAAACAGTAGTTACAATGGTTAACAAGAGAAGAAAATTTATGTGAAATAGTGTACGTGAGATTCTTTTATGAAGCAAGCTCACTCACTTTTCCTGAACCCCAAAACAACTCCTTCCACCTTCTTGTATTCCTATTCATCTATCTCTAACTAAATTTAACCTCAAGAATCCTAAATTTGAAAAAAATTGGTCATTTATATGGGATCTGCCCTGGTATAATATCTTCATCAAATGTACAACCTTCATTGATATTTGGGAACAAACCTAGATCTGAAAAGTTGGGCAAATTGATGCAGACGTTTTTTATGGTTATAGGTATTGATTATTACAACAATGCAAATCCAGAAAGGGATATGTTCATCTTGTTCTAGATGAACAACCCGTTGAATAAAAAGGACAATATGAAGAAAACTTACCTGGGGTATCCTTGTGTTACTTTACTACTGAAGATAAAAAGAAGATTTTTTTTTTGGTCAATAAAAGAGAAAATGTTTATGGTTATAATGAGGGATAGTGTGGAAGACAAAAGTTGATGAGGTTTTTTTAGAATTTGTCAAGTAGATTATTGGATCCCATTTTCAGAAAAAAAGGGTCAAAATCTATTTTTCCTATTTTTCTCTCTTTCTTTGAACTTTTTTGCTTTGATTCAAATTTTTAATTTTTAAATATCTCTTCTTTTTCTTTTTGCCTTTTTTAAAAAAAAAATTATTTATAAAAAATGTGAAATTTAGCCTAATTCATCGCACTTTTAACATTTGATATTATTTTTTTATCATGTATTGATTATTTACATATTAAAAATTATTTGTCAATTAACAAATTAAACTATAATTTTTTTATTTTCATTACACTAATAATTCATTCTTCTTAAAAATATAAACAAAACTTGTAAAACTGCAAAAACAATTCTTAAGGAGTAAATTAATAAAGTATTATTTTTGTTTATAATTTCTTAAAGAATCCGTAAAAGAAAAAATAAATAACTAATACGAAAAACAAAAGGGGTATAAATTATTATTTTTTTCTCTTATCAATAATTTCATATATACTTAAATACATCAAATATTCACAAGAAAATACAACGAAAAGAGCATCAATAATCTTGACAAATAATTACATAAGTTTTTGTACTATTTTAATGTAGCCCAAAATAAAAAATTATCCATAAACACTTAAATATATACATACTCTTCCGTCAATTTATATGATATCTTTTTATTCTTCAAATCAAAGCAAAATAAAATTTAATTAATATTTTAAAATATTACTCTTTTATATAAGCCAACAAGTAGTGTACGAACACTGCAATTGATAGTTGTACAAAAAGTAATATGTATTGTACAGGGTGATAAAGGGTAAGATAGTAAGATTATTTTTTTTAAAAAAGCCAACAAGTAGTGTACGAACACTGCAATTGATAGTTGTACAAAAAGTAATATGTATTGTACAGGGTGATAAAGGGTAGGATAGTAAGAAAGTTTTTTTTTTTAAAAAAAAATGAAACTTTTTTCTACATTTTTTTTGGGATAGAGGGGTTGGTAAGGGGTAGGGGTGGGTTGGTATTTTTTTTAAAAAAAACGATTATTGGAAAAAATTTAAAATTTTGTAATTTTTTTTGATGGGGTGTGGAGGAGGGGGTGGGGGGCAGGTAGGGGATGGGGTGGTAAAAAATTTTTTAATTTTTTTTAATGTAAAAATTTAAAATTTTGTTAATTTTTTTTTGGGAATGGGATGTGGAGAGGGGGTTGGTAGGGGGTAGGGGTTGGCGGGGGTGGGGTGATAATTTTTCAAGAGAATATTTTAAAAAAATTAATGAGGTGTGGGGAGGAGCGGGGGCTAGTAGGGGGGTGGTAATTTTTTTTAAAAAAGAAATTAAAAAAATTTAATGGAAAAATTTAAATTTTTGTTAATTTTGTTTTTTGGGATGGGGTGGGGGTGGTAATTTTTTTTACATTTTTTTGGGATAAGGGGGGCTGATATATTTTATTTTTTTTATTAAAGGTTTTAACAAAAAATTTATTATAATATGAGTACCCATATTATCTATTGGGTAACTCAGTTTTTATCCATTTAAAATGTGAATCGATCGAATAACTTATTCATTTTTATTTAACTCATTTTTTTATCAACTCATATTCGACTCGACTCGCTAGTTTGTCACTCCTAATTGTACTATAAATTGACAATCTGCTTAACACGTGTATTGCTCTCAATATGCAGCTCTTTATTTTTCTTTTTTTAAGGTTACACGTGTTTCCGTTGGCATATTTGCTTTCTTTTTACTTCAATTTTGACTTCTTCTTCCCTCTGTTCTTCACACAGCGATTCTTTCTATTTCTCTTTGTTTCTTTCATTCATCACTTTTAATTTTCAATTTTTGACATCTCACTTTTCTTTTGTTTCAGAATAATTTGTATGTTATTTTTGGATTTTTAGTCGGTCGTTCGTGCTTTGCTCTGGATTATGACCAACATGGCATCCTAGTAGGAGAGAGATAATGTATTTTTTGTGTCAAGTATATTTTAAGAAAAATAGGTATAATTGAGTGATATTGTAATCTTAAAACAAACATAAGTGATATTCTTAGATAATTTTTCAAACATGACTGACTATTTAGAAAAATTACTCTAAAATTCCTCATACAACTATTACCTCATCCACCATAAAAAAATTCAGTAAAAGAAAACAGACATGATTGGTCCTTCTAGAGTTTCATTCTAATAGCCAAGACATAATAACCATTTTGCCCTTATATGAAACCAAATTTGCTAAAGTGTTCGGTGGTCATCCTAGGGATGGCTTTTCTAGATATTATTACTAGATATGAAAGGGCCCGTTAACGGGCTCAATATTACAATCTTAAATATATTATTTTGCAACCAAATATTAAAATGCATTTTCGCGTCGCGGACTTGCTCCCAGACAGTGTTTTCTTGACCGTTTCTCATGATTAACTATCTAACACTTATTTAATCATTACGATATCTTTCCTACCACAAAAAATAACCTTGAATTCATAATTCATAGTTCAAATTCAAGTTAGATCTAAGAGTTGAGTTTTGAGAGTTCTTTCGAGTCTTTTGAGAAAGTCCCTTTGAGTATTTTGAGGAGTCTTCTATAGTTTCTAATAACTTGTTTCAAGACTCGAGTAAGTGAGTATGAGAATGCTGAAAATGTATTCATGAGTCTACACTATCATCAATCATAACTCTTGAATTCATAATTCATAATTCAAAATTCACATTCAAGAAAGAGCTAAGAGTAGAGTTCAAGAAAGTCTTTGAGTTCAATTGTGAATCCTTTGAGATCAACTATTGATTTGAGCTAAGTTTTAAGGAAGTAAGTATGAGAATGAGAAGAATCATATACATGAATTCCATATTGTTATTTAGACCATCGAGTCGAGTCGTTTATCCCCATAAAAATATTTTGAATTTAAATATACTTTTTCTAAAGGAGTGTCTTCAAGTTCCAAGTCTTGAGTATTGAGTTCCTAATCATTTAGGGATTATATTCCTAATCATGGGGCTACTACATGTTACCCATGAAGGTCCTTGAGTTGAGCAGCTTATGTCCATAATTCCTCATGAACCCTATGAGTCGAACAATCTTGAGATGAGAGGTATCATTGAGTCTTTGAATTGAGTTATTCACATCCATAATTCGACATGAACTCTATTTTAAGAAGTCTTTTGCAAACTTTTTTAAAATTTGTTTTAAGACTTGAGCATATGAGTTGAGGAAGAGTAGAGCTGAGTTCATTTTCTTTAAAATGATATATTGGAACTAAGTATTCCCAAGAGTAAATGTTTTTACATTTAAGATGAGAGAAAACTAAGATCTCCAAAAGAGTTTTGAGCAGTTTGAGTACCATCTCTTTTAAGAGAATTTTTTTTGAGTAATAATCTCAAAACACATAAAGAGTTATGTTTTTTGAGAGAGAGAAAACAGAAATTCCACTCAAGTATAGAGAAAATTTCTTTATTTTTTTTGGAGGATATTATACTATTTGCTTGCTTATTAATTGTAAATAATATATTCAGTAATTAATAGTTTATGTATTGTTGTAATCTCTACATAACTAAGTAATACCTACATAACTAATACTTGCATAACTAATACCAACATAACTAATACCACATAACTAATCCTGCATAACTAAACCATGCATAACTAATATTTGCATAACTCTAACCAATAACCAAATGGCCCCTAACTATATTATCCTTTTTAAAATTTTATCACAAATTATTTATTCTTATAAAAATGACCCCATTTTAAAAAAAAAACACATTCAAATAATCAAATATTATTTGCAAAATCAATAGCTTAACACAAGTTCAACTTCAAAAAATTTAAATAAAGTGATTTTTTTGTTTGTAATAGTATGTGGTAGTTCTTATATGTGATCTAATCTATGACATTATACAACTATCTATTTTGAGATATTATTTTATTTAGTGCAATTTGGTTGTACGTCTCAGGTAAATTAGTCAAGTAATTTTTAGAAACTGAAGAATATAAATCACATTTAGAAAAACTTAATATATAAATATATCTTTTAACTTGACTTTGTCTGACATCTATGACAATCAACTTAGGGTGTGCACAAGTAAGCACTTAAAATTTTATAAAGTTGAAGAAGTAGAAACACGCGTCCTATGGGGAATAACACACGTAGGAGCCACATAAAATGTCGCATAGGACGTGAATTATATTGTCATGTAGGACGTCAAGTAGAACACAAGTGTCAACTTGTTCAATTTTATACAAGATTATGTGTCTACTTATGA
>JAJOOS010016807.1:0-13167 GCA_029582725.1 Solanum chiquidenum
TCATCCTGAGCTAGGAGTTACGACTGCTCAAAGTTGGCCAAAAACCACTGATTTCCACACTTAGCCAAATTTCCAGATTTTTGATTTTTCAACAAAAGACTATTCCCAAATTCAAGCTCCTTCATATTCATTTTAAATTGTCGGATGTTACAATAAGCCAATTATAAAAGAGTTCCAAATATCCCATTTTCATTTGTTATTGTACAAAGATTTATACTAGGGATAATATTAATTGTTTCATATAGAGAAACACCCAAAAATATATTAAATAGTTAAACTCATATAAAAATTCATTGTTAATACAAGAACTATTTTTTTTTGGTACAAAAGGATAGTAGTATATTATAATTTAATATGCGTTAGTACAATAGAGTGGAAGAGCATGGCTACTGCTATCATGCAGGGAGGAGGGTAGGGGTTGATTACATAGATTATTACTACTATTGGGCGTTATACGCCTAACAAAAAGAGTTCCAGCTTTGTCTGCTTCCAAATACTTTACTGCAAACAAAGGGGGAATTGCCAATATCAAAAAAAGAGTAAAAGCCCGTTTGGACTGACTTAAAAAGTAGCTTTTAAATCAAAAAGAAAAAGTCAAAGTTAAATGACTTTTAAGTAAAAAAAGAAAGTACGGGGGGACCTACTTTTGGTTTTTGACTCATTTTAAGTCATTTAAAACTTATTTTAAGTCATTGTTTATCTTTCCAAACACTTACTAACTTATTTTAAGTCATTTTTGACTTATTTTAAGTTATTTTTTATATTTGCCAAACGCTTCCAGAAGTCAAAAACTAACTTAAAAGTAGGTTTGACTAACTTTTAAGATAATCCAAACACCCTCTAGTATTCTTTAACTCAGTGCCCTCCTTAACTAGGATATCTGCCCTTTGTTCTCTTCCCAATAGTTATGTTGCACCAGAGGCTTCCACAACTTCTTGATTAGATGTCTGCAATCAAATAATATATTATAGTATGGTGGATGATCATCTTTTAGATATTTGATGATCTCTTCGCAATCTATGGAGACTTCTAAAGGTGTTAAATTGTGTAGGATAGCCAACCTCAGCCCCTTCTTTAAAGTTGATATTTCGGCCATGATAGGTGTTGAGGTTATTCAGGAAAGATATACCATAATCAATTTGTATGACATATCTTTATCAACTCCTAAGAAAATAAAAAATCCAACATCTATAATTAATAAGATACCATCTTTAAACCACCTAACTAGAGTAAAATCCCTCTTGAACTTCAACTTGTTTCGTATTTTCTTCAATGATAGATTCTCCATATTCAAATTCTTGATCTATCAAAAAATATTTATATTTAAATTTAGTAACAAAGAATAAACTCTTTTCAACTGAAGAAATTTATACCACCTAACAAATATAAGAACTTGGTTCTTGTAATACTAACAAAAGACTTTGTAATTATGACATAAACTACACACAAGTTTATCATGGAAAATCTCCTTGCTCAAGGGAAGAAAAATTACGACCTACATCTATTAGGATTTCAAAAACTTTCACTAAAACTTCAAAGATCAATTTTATATTACAATTCTATAATCTAAGACACTAACTCTAGTATCTCAACTCTAACGATCAACTATAACCATTGTCTCTACTCTCCAAGAAGTCAAACACACTTCTTATAACATCTTGCCAACTAATTTTCAATCTTAGAATAATTATCACCAAATAATGACTCTAAGTTAAACTGACAATAAGCCAACTTTAAAAAGAAAACCTAACTCTAGTTCTTTTTTCTTCTACAGTTATGTGCTCTTTGTGCCGCCTCTTGCTCTTGCCAAGATTCCCAATTTCAGTGAGGCAATAGGTAAGTTTTTCATTGTTCAGATTCTCCTTTTATAGTTTCTTGTTTTACGCATAGGAAACCATAGTTGAGTCCTATGGTGGTAGAGAGGAGGCATTCCTGTGGAAATTGTTGAGACCCCAACTAGGGGTAGAGGTAGGGCTCGAGCTAGAGGTCGTGGTTGTAGAGTAGCACCAGGTAGAGTTCGTGCTTGTGGAGCGGCACCATCTAGAGGCAGAGCTAGAGAGACTTCTCATGAGCTACATATTAAGGTTTCTGAGGACTAAGTTCTTCTTGAGTTTGGAGCTCTGTTATTTCAGGAGACCTTGTTAAGGATGCTTTGTGTGTTAGAGAACCTTTCTCTAAGGACGTATACCCCAGGTCAGTAATAGGCTCTAGGTGTTCATGTTCAGGTGGGCCAACCACTAGTGGTTCTTGTACCGACTATTGGTGCACAGATGGCTCCTGAGGTTATCTTGACAACGTCTGATCAGTAGTTCTATGAGAGATTTTAGAAGATGAAACCACCCCAGTTTCAAGGTGGAAAGAGTGATGATCCTCATGAGTTTATGACTTTGTGTCTTGAGATGCTTGAGACATTGGGTATGGTGGATGCTTGTGGTGTCCAGTTTGTTGCACTTCAACTTCGTGGTTGATGAGTCCAAGATTTGTGACTCTTTTAGGTCTTTATTTGTATTGATTTAGTGTCCTCGAATGCTTATTTTGTGCCAATAACTGATGTAAAATCCTTGAAATGTTAAATCAAAATAGCGTCGCTGCCGGGGAATGATTTTGGTTAAGATTATTTGGTTAAGTTGAATTTTGTTCTTTTTAGTCATAGTTGAATCTACTTACTTTTAGTTTTGGTTTTCATGTTGATATTTTAGAACAAAATAAAGGAGCATATTGTGTGGCAACACTGACCTAATGGATCACCCTCCTTTGAGATTGATGAGTCTCAGGGATAACATCCTAACTTTCAATCAATTGGAGGGTGAGACTATCCATGTGTTGTGGCCAAGATTTAAGGAACTATTGCAGCACTTCCCAACTCATGGAATTCCAGATAAGATGTTGCTGGAGTGCTTCTATAGAGGTCTTGGTCCTGAGAACAGAGGAGTGGCTGACCGAATTTCTCCGGATGGTCTGACACGACTACCCTATGCAATATCAGCCCATCTCCTTGATCATATGGCCAAGACAAACAAAGAGACTGAGAAGGAGCAAATTTTAGCCACACTGTTGACTCAGCTAGATCTCGTGGCCAAACAGATTATGGAATTGGAGGTACCGTACAAAAAGAAAGATCGGTACATTCCCCCTCACGAGTGGATAAAACCCAAGGAGTACAAGGGTGGACAAACATAAGAGATACTCTCACTTATTCTCCACAAAGTCGAAGAACACGACAGAGTGTTGAATGAGATAAAAAGAGAATGTCTCATTGCTGAATCAAATGACTTCCTGTCATTCCATGTCGATTCAGCTACTGGAGACCCAAATGGGTCATGTGTTGTCTCGTCTCTACCCCACAAATCAAAATTGAGTGGGGACTTGCATCGTGCCACGACGTTAACTAAGGTACTTCTTGGGAGGCAACCCAAGTTTTACTGCTTTCATTTTTTTTTGGAATAATCGTGTGTTGATTTTGTAGGTTGGAGTGTAAAATGTGTTTGGAAACTGTAGGTTGGCGAGCAAAAGACCCAGTTAGCGACTCGCCGAAATGGTTGGCAAGCCCGATTTGGATCACGTTGGACGGTAGAAATTACGAAGTTGGCGTCTCTAAAACTCGACGAGCCCATGGACTACATGGCGAATCGCCGACCAAGTCGGCGATCATAAATTAGTCCGCCGTTTGGACCCCCACATTAACTGGAGGTCCTATAAAACTCGGTGAGGTAAGTGCCCACTCGGCGTGTCACCAAGTGGGTCGGCGAGCACAATTAATGTCGCCGAAAGGGCGACAACTAGATGGTTTTAAAGGCAAAAGGTTGAAAAGTTCAAACTCTTTCACATTCCCTCACTTTTCAACTCCCCAAAATCACACCCGCATTTTCCCGTATTTTCATGTTTTTTCTACTTCTTAGTCATCGATTGTGTGTTCGGAGTTGGAATTCATTGCCGCCTAGCTTTCCAAACTATTTAATCAGCATTAAAGGTTGGTTTTCTGAACCCAAAATTGTATTTAGCAATTTTACCCTTTTAAAATTGTTTTGATATTAGTGATGTGTGTTGGGCCTCTCCGAATCCATGCTTGTGTGTTTATTTCCTGAGTTTCAATTTGAATATCATGCCTTTAATGCCTAATTGTTAATTTCCTGAATTTAGTGCTTTAAAATTGATCTAAATTGTTGGGTTGTGATATACTGTTGTTGGGTCTAGTCGGGTGAAGTCTAAGTAACCCATAATTGTGCTAAATGACACATTTTTCCCAATGATGGAGCGTTCGATGTCATTCCTAAGGGTGTAAGTCATCAAATGACCAACTTTGGCCAAACCCGGAGAAGTCTGAGTACCCCGGGGGTATGGGTCATCTGGGTCTAAGTCTAATTGAATAAGTGTTTGATTTGATCTTGTTTTCGGCGGCTGCGGGGTTGATTTTGGGATTCGGGGTGAAAATAGGTACGTTGGGTAGTTTGGAAAACTGGGTCGAGCTCGCCAAACCACTCAGCATTTCACCAAATCCCCCTTGATCTCCTTTAATTTCATGCTATTCTTGAGTTTTGGTTGTGTAACTTTTGGTGGGAAGCCTGAATTCGCCGAGTGCACTCGACGACTCGCTGAAAGTCTTCTTTGATCACTCTTTCTGCGCCCCTAATCCTTAAAATACACTGTAACTTTCGGTGGGCTGGTCTTTCCTCGCTGAATGATTTCCATCGCTGACATGCCAATTTTTCTGGGAATTTTTTAGCCGATCCTTTCGGTGAGCCCGATCTGGCTCGCCAAAGTGATTCGGTGACTCGCTGACTTGTTCGGCGAGTCTGTCTGCAACTATTTTTATGGAACTTTTCTTGAATTGAATCTAACTCTTTTTTTGATGTTTTTTCAGATATGGCTAGAACCAACCTCGACATGCCGCCCTGTAAAACAACATGGGGCATAGTGATAAATAACGGGGGAGCCAATCCTCCTAAAAGGGGAAGGATAGAGCCTCCAAAAGGAGGCAAGGGCAAGGGAAAGAGGCCCGTGACTGAGGTTCCGAAGAACAACTCCGGCAGTGAGGGAGATTCCTTTGACTCCCAAGCTACATTCTCCAAGCTGGATGATGACCAGCCACTGTAGTCCAGGAGAGCAGAGATCCGTGCTAGGTCTTGTCCTGACTCATTGAGAGCTCTAGCAGCCACCCCTCATACAGCAAATACAGTGCCAGCTCCGGTACCGACTATGGGCCCAGTGCCCCCAGTACAGGTCCCTCCTCCCAGACTACTCAACAGATTAAAAGCTGAGGGACTGAGGACAATTCTAGAAGATAAGTTGTTGTTCGCAGAGGGCCTTGAGGGCAGATATTTCAGGGTGAGGAAAACACTCCAGTACCATCGCTTCGAGCAGTTCACCAGTCCCCAAGGCCTATACATCCCTACATGGGTCTAGGAGTTTTACTCAGCATATGGTGACCTGGTTCCTAAAGGCAAGAAGAAGGCCAGTACTTTCAGACCGGTGAGGTCCATCATGGTATGGGGAACAATAGTGCATTATAGTCATGATCACATCTACGTGGTACTTGATAGATGGTCTGTCTTTGACTACCTAAACTTTGCTACCACTACGACATCTTTGTATGAGCTTAAAAGTTGGCTAGATCACCTCATCGCTGACACCACCCTGAGGTGGATTGAGGCTGGATTTCCGATCGAGAAGAAGGACTTGAATGCAGCTACGTGATATTTGTTTGGATTCATCAACAACTCTATTATGTCGTCCCAGAATGAGTCCATCCTCCGCCATCCTAAGGAGGCCTACCTCAGGTCAATTATATCTATGAAGAGCAATGACATGGGACTCATCATAGAGTAGGAGATGGCCATGAGGGTCAAGTAGAGCCAGACGTCCATTCCCTTCCAGGTTTTGATTACAGATTTGTGCCGACATGCTGGAGTTCCTCGTGATGAGATGAGAGATTTTAAGGTCATTCCTACATCCTCCACTGATATTCGGCGTATAGAGGCCGACTACACTCGAGAGGAGGCATACAGGAGGAAAGCAGATCCGGTGGACACATCCCCAGAGATTGATGTAGAGATGATTCCTGCAGAGGCACTTTTGCCTACTTTGGCCTCCGGGCCTTCAGGTATACCTGCTCCAATTTCTTATTCCCAGGCTCCTGGTACTTCTGCCACTTTCCAGCTCTCCAGGATTACTCAGGCTATGATCCTGAAGATGGGGTACTTAGCCCATTCGGCGGATGTGAGGGTGACTCGATTAGAGGACGCGGTACCATGGATGATCGAGAGTGATATCCTAGCTGCACTGACACCCCTACAAGCATCTATTGACACTCTCATGGTGAGAGTTGAGACTTGTGAGAGTAGACAGGGGGCGACTTCAGAGGTGACGGCTTTGAAAGCCAAGGTGGAAGATTTGAAGAAGGATATGGACTACTTGAAGTCCATATACGTACTTCACTATTGGAGGCAACAGATGATGTGGATTCCCCCAACGACTTCTGAGATTCCTTTGGCCACCACCGGAGACATACATTGGGATGATATAACAACTGATGAGTCGGAGGCAGTGACCGATGAATAGCCGATAGAGATGCCGGAGGAGACCATCTATGGAGACCTGCCTGACTTGGAGGAGACGATTGTACAATCAGTGATTCAGACATCGTTGACCGAGACATCCATGGCAGATCCTAGTGGATCGAGTGTTATTGATGCTACACCGAGAACTGTTTCCCCGATAGATGGAGCGACTGCGTATACATGACTTTTCTTTACCTCCCTCTCTGTCATTTCTATTGATTTTTTAGTACTTTACTGCATTTGAGGACAAATTGTTTTTTTATTTGTGGTGGGGTGAGGTATTTCCATACCTACCTCTTGTGTTTATTATTTTTGTTTATATATTGAGTTTTGTGTTGTATATTATGTTTTGGCACTGTTTTGTGGATGTTTGAGCTTGTGGCTCATTGTTTTAATTGCAAATGATTTTTGGACCCTTCTGATTGCCACATTTTGATTGTGTTTAATTGTGGTTGTTGTTATGCAAATTTGAGTATCGATTATGATCAATACCTATGACTTGAATAGTGCTCTTAATCGAACAAAATGAATGTGCGGCTACGATGAGGCCAATTGAAGTTTATAGGCAATATGTGAACTTTTTGCATCTCGTTGTGACTAGAAGATTATCGAATTGAGTCTCTTGTAATGAACATTACACACTAGCGAAAGTGTGGAGTCTTGTTTGATTTTGGTGCCAATGCCTTGTGTGATGAACTTACCGTGAACCTTATGTGATAACACCAAGAATTTGCCCCGTTGGTCCGTTTGACTAAGTGATGCAAGCTCTTGAAATGATCTTAGGCAACAATTTTAAAGTGTGAAACAATTTGACATTATACCTCTTTTGTGGCCTACCTTGTAAGTGTGTGAACTTTGCTTGAACACCCTTTGAACCTTATCCTTTTCTTGGAAGAAACTTGAGCAAATGAGACCTTTCTTTATCCTTTCACCCATAATCCTCATGAAGTGTGGTTTGTTTGAATAGCCAACTTAGACCAAATGCCTAAGTTAGGGGTGTGGTGAAAAGAGAAGGTGATTCAAGAAGTGAAAATAAGTCCCCCTTAACCCATAGTTTTGAAAAAGATGGAACCCTTCCATACAAAAAAAAAAGAGAAAAAGAAAAGAAAAATGAAAAAGAAACAAAGAATTAAAAAGTTGTGGAATAAAGTTGTGAAAGTTGCAAAACAAATGAGGCGTCCGGTATTCCATGGAAAGTGAATAATGGGGTGAATTTTGAGCATGAATGAGAATGATGAAGAAAAGGAAAGGAAGTGTTGTTCATACCACATTTCATGAGGACAATAGTTACTGAGCCTAAATGACCATACCTTTACATTCAGCCCTGTTATAAGCCTTAAACAGACCTTTTGATCTTGAGTGAGCTCAAACAAGTGTTGGTTGGAAAATAAAGGCAAACCTATGGGTGGAGTCATGCATGTGTTCATCTTTGTGAGAGTGAGAGTTGTTTGTGATTCCGAAACTATAAAGTGTCGAACAATTGTGTGAATATGGAATCATTCTTTGTGTGAGGGCATTTGAGCACCTTTGTTGAGCTTGACCTTGCATTTGAAGCAAGTATTGTGAACTTGAGAATCTTTGGCAATGGTGAGTCACAACTTGAATCTTTGAGTGCACAATTGATCCTTGCATGAGTAAGTTGAGTCTTGTTGTGTGCATTCATAATTGAGTCTTGTGTAGCGCTTTTTGAGACATCCTTTTTGAACTGTTGAACTTGAGTTTTACTTGAGGACAAGCAAAAGTTTAAGTTGGGGGTGTTGATGAGTCCTAGATTTGGACTCATTTAGGGCTTTATTTGTATAGATTTAGTGTCCTAAAATGCTTATTTTGTGCCAATAACTGATGTAAAATCCTTGATTTCCAGGTATTTGGATTGAGGAACAAAGCAAGGACACTAATTTGCAAAAAGGAATGAAGCGAGTTGAAAGAATGAAGAAAAGTAAGCCTGGTGATCGCCAAGTCTACTTGGTGAGTCACCGAATGGCTTTTTGACTGTCTAAAGTTCCAGTGTACCAAGCCCTGAAGGAAAGAACCAAGTCGGCAAGAGAAATGCGCAGTCGGTGGATTGTCGAGTGGTTACGCGATACAGTGTTGGATTGCCCAAAGTTACAGACCTCGAGGATGCTGAAGGCCAAGGAAGAAGGACGATGGAATTGACCAAAGGGCGGATCGGCGAGCCCGACTTACTTCACCGAGTGGCTCTTCGCGGCACATATTTGGCGACTATAAATACATTTTTGAACAATATATTAATATAATATTTTTCATTACATCAAATATTCAATTTGGAATTGTAATTATTCTTAGTATTGAGACAAGTTTTCCTTAGCTTTGAAGAATTGAAGTTATTCACTTTTGAGAAATTGGAAGTGGGTCTTTGAGATTCTTCAACTTTGACCTTTGTAAAGACAAAAATCAATCTTACCCAGTTGATGGAAACTCAATTTGGTAACAATTTTTATCTTTTTATGATGCCTAGCTAAAACCTCATCCATAGTCTAGCTTATTCACTAATATACAATTATTTCCTAATAGTTGCAATTACCCATTTGTCTACAGTAGCCTATAATCAAATCATATCCCAAGAAACTGTCTCATTATTATTATTCCGTATTATTTGTTGTTGTTGTAGTTGATAATTAAAACCAAAATCCCTTATTTGACATTCTTGTCACCCCCTGATTTGAATCATGTTTTCATTCGATAATGTCTATTCCTATGGCTGATTTGACCATGTTCACACTTTACTATTGAATCTTAAACACGTACCGCTCCTTGTGGGATTCGACCCCAACTCATTTAGTTGGATTTTATACTGACTAACGATCGTTGACACTTAGAATTGGATGAAGTGTCCTTGAAATGTTAAATTAGTGGTTTCGCCAGAGAGTGGTGGAGGACTTTTGTGAGCTCTAGACTAGTTTGATATTCTCGGGAAGAGTGGGATGTATTTAATAGTGCTTTAGAGGACTGATTCATTCCTTGGAGCATGAGAGATGAGAGTCATCTGCTTGGGTTAGGGCAGTCTTTCTGTGACCGAGTATGAGGCCCATTTCTTTGAGCTCTCTATTCATACTTTAACTATTTTTATGGATGAGGCTGAGAGAGTGCGCCGGTTTCTAAGAGAGTTGACTTTCTCTGTCAGATCTTATGTGTTCGGGGTAACTAGAGAGGGGGCTTTCTACCAGTACATTGTGAGCACTGCTAATGAGGCAAAATTGATTGTCGTAGAGGAGTTTGGGGAGCCCAAGAGGTCCCGTTCTTTTGGTCAATTTTTTGGTGCCTCATATGGAGGTAGAGGTTCACATAGGGGTAGTGGTTCATTCCACTGTCGTGGGATGGTTCATGCTTCTATACCAGCAGTTGAGAGTGGGCAGCCAACCGAGGTTTTTATGGTTATGGCTGAGGTGTCCATGGTAGTTCATCAGGTTCGCAACAATAGTTATATGCGCTGAGATCTTGCTACACTTGTAGGAATTCAGGTCATATGATGAAACAATGTTTTGTGCAGACTCATTCAGCACCTCACCGTTCATATTCAGTTGCTCCAGCTAGGGACTCAATGCCTCCAGTCAGGAGCCGAGGTAGAGCTTAGACCGATATAGGTGGTAGGACTATGGGTAGGGGTGTTCCAACTCCGTAGGGTGGAGGCTGAGGTTCTACTCAGGCTACAGGCAGTCGAATGGCCAGTGCTATGCTTTTTTGGGGAGGCTTGAGGCTGAGACTTCAGATGTTGTGATCACATGTATTGTCAAGTTTGTCATCGACTTGCGTATGTATTGTTTGATCCGGGATCTACTTTCTCATATGTGTCTACCTATTTTGTTGCCGAGTTTGATATGATGCCAGCTTGCATGCCTGTGCCAATTCATGTTTCTATACATGTGTGTGAATCTTTAGTGGTGGATCGAGTGTATTGATCCTGGCTTGTTATTGTGGTGGGGTATGATACTTGTGTAGACATGATCATTTTAGGGATTGTAGACTTTGATATTATCTTGGGTATGGATTGGCTTTCTCAGTATTATGATATTCTTGATTATTATGCAAAGACAATGACCTTAGCAATGCCGGGTGTCTCAAGGGTTGAGTGGACGGGTGCTAGTGGTTCGTACTCTTGACAAAGTTATCTCTTTAATTAGAGCTCAGAGATTAGTTGATAGAGGGTGTTTGTCCTACTTGGCTTTCATTCGGGATACTAGTGTTGAGCCACCACACATCGATCCCATGCTCGTGGTTCGAGAGTTTAAATAAGAGTTGGATACTGATCTTCTAGATGTTCTGTTAGATAGGGATATAGACTTTGCTATTAACTTGGAGCCGAGCACGAAGCATATCTCTATTCCTCCTTATAATATGGCTCCAATTGAGTTGACGGAGTTGAATGATCAGTTGTAGGATTTTTTTAGTAAGGGGTTCATTCACCCTAGTGTTTCTCTATGCGGGGTGAACCTGTGTTGTTTGTAAGGAAGAAAGATGGATCTATGAGGATGTGTGTTGATTATCGACAGTTGAACAAAGTGACAATGAAGAGAAAATATCATATTCCTTATATTGATGATTTGTTTGATCAGCTTCGGGGTGCATCTCTATTTTCTAAGATTGACTTGAGGTCCGATTATCATTAGTTGAAGATTAGGGCATCATATAGACATCTTTAGGACTCATTTTGGGCATTATGAGTTTCTTGTGATGTCTTTCCGTTTGACTAACTCCCCTACAATGTTCATGGAGTTGATGAATGAGGTGTTCCCATCTTATTTGGATTCCTTTCTGATAGTGTTCATTGACGGCATCTTGGTGTACTCCAAGACTGAAGAGGACCACGATCGACATTTGAGGATTGTGCTCTACAAATTGAGGGAAGAGAAGCTTTATGCCAAGTTCTCAAAGTGAGAGTTTTGGCTTGATTCTGTGGCATTTTTGTAACATGTGGTGTCCAAAGAGGGCCTTCAAGTTGATCTAGTAAAGTTTGAGGCAGTGAGGGCTTGGACCAGATCTACACCGGTTACCGAGATCAAGATCTTTGTAGGACTTACGGCCTATTACCCACGATTTGTTTAGAGCTTCTCTATCATTGCATCTCCTTTGACTAGATTGAATTGGCAGAGTGTGAGTTTTCAGTGGTCTGATGAGTGTGAGGAGAGCTTTCAAAAGCTCAAGACCTTGTTTACATCGACTCCTGTTTTGACCTTACCCGAGGAGGGTGTGGACTTCACTGTTTATCGTGATGCTTCTAGAGTCGGATTAGGTGGTGTTCTAATACAGAAGGGTAAGGTGATTTCCTATGTTTCTAGGCAGTTGAAGACCCAAGAGAGGAACTATCCTACCCATGATTTAAAATTGACAGTCGTAGTATTTTTGCTTAAGCTATAGAGACATTATCTATTTGGAGTTCATTGTGAGATTGAGGGATCTGAATGTGAGCGAGGGTAGAGGGCTTAAGCTAATGAAGGACTATGACATCACTATATTGTATCATCTAGGGAAGGACAACGTGGTGGCCGATGCTCTAAGTAGTAAGACTTCTATCATGGGGATGTTTGCCACTATTAGTGTGGAGGAGAGACCATTGGCTTGAGATGTTCAGAGATTAGCCAACAGTCTCGTCCGTTTGCAGATTTCTGAGGGGACGAGTGGTTTGATTGCTTTCACCGAGGATCGTTCTTCCATAGTTGAGAGGATTCGTGAGCACCCATTTGATTATGAGAAACTATGTCTCATTCGAGAAAAGAAGATGAGAGGAGAAGCCAAGGAGGTTGTTGTCACGCCCCGAGCCTACACCCTGGGCGGGACCGGCACTTGGAGACCATTGTTGGACCCAAGCGAACCCTTGGCCTAGCTTTCTTAACTCAGCAGAAACCTAACTCAACAGAATAACTCAATGCAATGCAAGGTTATAAAACAACTTAACTTATAAAATCTGGCCAAAAAGGCAACTCGAGTCCCAAAATAGAATATTTACATATATACATAGATGAGAGACTCAAAACTAACTGACTGACTGTCTATGAAGCCTCTAACGTACTGAGATAGATGTTGGGACAGACCCCGCAACACCCTAATAAAGCAAAACAAAGAGAACAAAATAACCGAGTCCTCCGGAAGCAAGGAGGCTCACCACTGACTCTGGAGTGCTCAACTGGATCAACGGCGTGCCGGATGCTGATCCTGGGTACTTGCGTCTGCATCATAATAAGATGCAAGACAACTGGCATCAGTACATGGAATGTACGAGTATGCGAGCTGGAAGGCTAAAACACAACTTAAGCTTGAAAAGAGTACAAGAGAACACTTACCTTGGCTCTGTATGACTCATGAATAACTGAACTCAATATATACGCAATAAGACACATGCAATATATAAAGCTTTTAAAACATTGTAAACAACTTAGTTCGTTAATGATTAAGGCAATAACAAACTCAACTCAACCTGACTGACATCTTTCAATATAAGACAAACAAGTGTGATATAAAGAAAGACTGTTTAAAACATGCTATAAACTCTGTGTGTATACAAGGATACAATAAGCCTGAGATGTATATAGAAATACAATTGAACTGATGTATATAAAATACAATAATTTTTGTGTATAAAAATACAATAACT
>JAJOOS010016809.1:0-15052 GCA_029582725.1 Solanum chiquidenum
GGTATACGTGTTCCCCAAAAGCTCATAACGCAGTAATCCTAGTAATAGCAATCCTTTCCTAGTGTACTACATGCAAAGTGATAAGTTAGGTATCTCTATATCCTTGGTCCGGCATCTAGAGAATTTCACCCCGCACCTTGGTCCGGCTACGTGTGATAATTTACTAACCCTTACCTTTACCTCATATTAAACATCATAATCGATATTTGGCTTAGTTATTACTTTGCACCAATCGACACTAGCCTATTAGATAGTATCACACTATAGCTATGTTGATAATTCTTTTCTCATTAATTACCTCCTTGGTCCGGCAAGTAGTAATGAGGCGAGTTCTAACGCGTGCACTCGTTAAAAGGACTTCTAAGCGAAAGAATTATCAATGCATGCAAAACACTATTTAAGAATTACTTAGTTACTATTCATACTTTGTTAATCGCTCATGGTTCCCACAACCCTAGTTGCGGAGTTCAGTTACCCATAATAATATGAACACAATTCATTATATTAGATAAAAGAATTATGAACTTACGTAAGCAGAATAATAAACCTAGAAATTCAACTTGAATTGCGACACCAAAATCTTCAAAACGAACTTAAGAAAATTAAGAATTGCTAAAGTTGCAAGTTAATCTCCCAAGTCAAGAACTAGAATAAAAATAATAATGTCCAACCCCTAAAAACGAGGTTTACATGCCCTATTTATAGAAAAAAAAACCTAAATTAAAAGGGAAACAAAATAAGGAAAGTTTGTTCAGGCACGCGTCTTCATTCCATGAGACTGACTCACGGACCGTCAATGGATCTACGGTCCGTGAGTCCCTTCTGTCAGTCAAGACTTAGAAAATATTTTAGCTTCCAAAAATCAGCTTTTCTGAAGCAAACGACGGAACTGCAGTACGGATCGTAGATCGATCTATGGTCCGTCAATCCCTCTCCGTAACTCCATACTTAGAATCTTCAAAAATTAGGTACTAGAACCCTCGCAGTATCAATCTATGGATCAAAAGTACGGTCCGTAGATCAATCTACGGACCGTCAATGGTCACCGGGGTTCCACACTAGGGTGATTGAACTGAATGATTGATATTACACCTTTAGCCTAGTAAGAGTAATCTCATTCGAGGATGAATGTTCCCAAGGGGGAGATATTGTAACATCTCGCAAATTGAAATAACTAGGAAAGAGTTACAAGTTGGGGAAAGAATCATTTTTGGAAAGTATATGAAAGTTTGGAAAATTGTGAAGTATGTTAGTTGAGTTTTTGGTCAACTTCAAGCGGCCATAACTCCTAGCTCAGAATGAGTTAGGTGTATTTCCAGATATAGTTGGAAATCTCTTGGAATAACCTTTCCAACGCCAATGAGTTTGTGTGATTCCAAGTTTGTATGAGTGAGTTATGCCCTTTGGAAGTTGGGCTGTTTGAATAAGGAAAGTCTAATCCAGTTTTTGGAAGGGTAATTTAGTCTTTTCCTTGCCTAATTATTCTAATTCGTCTTTAGGAGTTAGTTGGGGTAAAATCATATTTTAGTCAGTTTAGAAAAGTTGAAGTTTCATGCTAGGGCTTGGAGAAATGAAAAAAAAGGAGAAGGGAGATAGAGCTACCATTTGAGGCTTGTCTGATCTGCAACCCCAAGAAGAAACTCAATTTTCCCATCATTCTCATTTCAAATTCACTTCCCATAAGTGAAGCAAATTCTTCACATATTATTTCAGAAATTTCCCCAAAGATGATATCATCAACATACATTTAACTAATGAGCAATTATTTACCTCTTATTTTCAAGAAGAGGGTATTGCCAATTTTACCTCTTTTGAACCCATTTTCCATAAGGAACTTAGACTGTCTCTCATACCAAGCTCTGGGAGTTTGTTTCAAACCATAATGAGCCTTGTCAAGCTTGAGCACATGATTTGGATAATCAACATCTTCAAATCGAGAGGGTTGTTTCACAAACACCTCTTCCTTCAAATAACCATTCAGGAATGCACTTTTTACATCCATTTGAAAAAGTTTGAACTCTATAAAGTCTACCTACAAAAGAAATTAAGGATTCTGATAGCTTCCATCCTTGCCACATGACAGAAGTTTCATCATAGTCAATGCATTCTTCCTGATTATATCCCTGCACCACCAGCCTTGATTTATATCTTGTAATAATCCCATGTTCAGCCATCTTGTTTCTGAAAACCCATCTGGTTCCAATTACAGTTCTATCAGAAGGCCTGGAACCAGGTGCCATACTTCATTTCGTTCAAATTGGTGAAGTTCCTCTTACATTGAAATCACCCAATCAACATCTTTCAAGGCTTCCTTGAAATTATTTGGCTCAATATTAGATATGAATGCTGAGAATGCAACTAGATTTCTAGTTTTGGACCCGGTATGCATTCCAGAATTCAGAAGGGAAATGAGATTATTAAGAGGATGAGAGGATTTGTGTTTCCACCATGACTTAGTTATCAGAGGTTGAGGTTGATCTGCTTCTTGTTCTTCATTCTCATAAGCTTCATTCTTAGGTTGAACTGCATCCTCAGGCTCAACATTATCAAACAGACCAGGTCGCTCTCCAGGTTCAACATCTTCATTAACTTCTTCAGTTGGATCTAGTTCAACAATAATTGGATCTTGAGTTCTTTCAGGTTGTGACTTATTCAGATTATCTCTCTGAATCTGAAGTAGTTTTTCCAGCTCATCATCATCCTTATTCTCAAGATCTTTGATATCACCAGTTTCATGAAATATCACATGAACACTTTCTTCAATGCACAATGCCCTCTTATTGTAGACTCTATAAGCTTTAATTGAAGAAGAGCACCCTACAAACACTCATTTATTACTTCTAGAATCAAATTTACCCAAATCATATTTCCCATTGTTTAGTACAAAACATTTGCATCCAAATGCCCTTAAATAGCTCAACTTAGGTTTTCTGTTGTTTAGAAGCTCATAAGGAGTCTTGGTCAAAATGGACCTAATCAAACATTTGTTGGTCACATAACAAGCATTGCTGACTGCTTCAGCTGAGAAATTCTTTGGAAGACTTGAATTAATAAGCATAGTTATGGCAATATCAACTAGAGTTCTATTCTTTCTATAAACTACACCATTTTGTTGAGGTGTTTTTGGAGCTGAAAAGTTATGATGTATGCCATTTTCAGCAAAAAAAGTTGTCAAGCTTGACATTTTCAAACTCAGCCCCATGATCAGACCTGATCCCTGCAATCTAGCATTTCAGTTTTGTCTGAATCATCTTGACAAATATCATCAACACATCATACGTTTCATCTTTGGACCTTAGAAACATAGTGCAAGTGAATCTTGAGTAATCATCCATAATTACAAGTATATACATCTTTCCACCTCTACTGTGAATCTTCACAGGGCCACACAGATCCATGTGAATTAACTCAAGAGGTCTTGTTGTAATCACTCGTTTCTTTGATTTGAAAGATGATCTGATTTGCTTCCCTTTGATATATTAAGCACACACTTTATCATCACTGAATCTTAGCTTTGCTAAGCCACGAACCAGGTCCTTAGATACAGTTTTATTCAATAGAGAGGAGCTCACATGACCAAGTCTTCTATGCCACAAGTTAGCATTTTCACTTTGGGCACTAAGACAGGTTAGATCATCTCCTTTGGCAGTATCCAGATCAACAACATACATATACTTGCACCTTATTGCAGTTAGAAGTATCTCCTTCGATGTCAAATTTATAACAATGCACCTTTCTGATAAGAACCTGACTTTATTACCTTTATCACATATTTGTGAGACACTGCGAAGACTATATTTCAATCCATTCACATAGTATACATTCTCAATAGAGTGATTAATAGATTTTCCAATTCTCCCAACTCCCAGAATATATCCCTTCTTTCCATTTCCAAAAGAGACACCTCCACCTTGAAGTCCCTTGAGTGAGAGGAAGTTTTCAATCTTTCCAGTCATATGCTTCGAACATCCACTGTCCATGAACCAACACTGACTGCTACTCCCTCCACTCCCCTGCAACAAAGACTACTTATTAGATTTGGGAACCCTTTTCAGTCTGAGTCTCAGTAAGCAGATAGAGGCATAATGAGAGAATTTATCATCCAGTAAGGCAAGTTAGTCTTTCTCAATTTATGAAAAGATCTAGAACAAGGATCAGGTCCCCTGTTAAGCACAACTTTCAGTTTGGAATAGTTTGAGAGACTTTCTTGAGATCTTTTCCAAGCTAGACAGTCCTTCTTCAGATGACCATTACGGCCACAATGAAGACATTAAAGATTGTCAGACATAGGCACATATTTTCTATGAGGGTTATAGGGAGGACTTATGTTCAAGCTTTCTAGACCTTTCCTATCATTTTCACCCTTATTGGTAAGATTGGCAAGCAATTTAGAAGAAGTGGTCCACTTGAGAGATTCATTCAGTTCTTCTTTGAGACAGAACAGGTCCCTTTCTAACTGATCATTTCTCTCCAGGGCCATAGCTAGTTTCATTTCAGCAATGTTTAAGCTAGTTTCTAGCTCAAGTTGTAAGTTTCTAGCTTCACCCTTTCCTCTGGTACAGTTCTCACTTAACTTCTTTAATTTTTCCCTGAGTTTTAGATTTTTAGATTCCAGAACCATCAGTTGTTCTTCCATCACTGACATTTGAGCACCCAAGACTACTTTTTCTTCATTAAAAATATCCATACTGTTATTCATCAAGTCCTTTTCAGTGGTCAACTCAGTGATTGAGTCAATCAAAACAACTGCTAATCTTCTCAGCCTTTTAATAGAATAGACATGCAAGTTCTATTTAAAGTCAAAAAGAGTTGCCTCTTCTTCAGCTTCTTCATCATAAGATTTTGCAATGAAAGCAAACATTGCATCAAACACATCCTCATCATCTTTCACTGCAAGCATGGATGCATCTTCAGGATGTTCTAACTCTTCTGAGTCACTTGAGGAGTCTCCCAGATAGCCAGAGCCTTCTTCAGAACATGGTCAGCAAAAACTTTTCTTCCTTTCTTATCAGGGATCACGTCCCCTCTCTTGTCTTTGTCTCCTCTAGCCTTGATATAGTCTTTATATTCAACTTTGTGCATAGGGCAATCTTAGATAAAATGGCCTGATTTTCCACACTTGTGACATAAGTCATTTGCATTAACAGCCTTGCTAGAGTTTCTAGCCTTCTTGAATCCTTCATGTTTTATCACTATTTTCTGAAACCTTCTAGTGAGATATGCCATGTCTTCACCTTCTTCAAAAGTTTCACCTGATGTCACTTTGAGAGCCAATGACTTGTCTCTCTTCACCTCTCTCTTTGACATCTCCTGATTTCTGTTCATCTCATGAGTTTGAATATTTCCAATCAAATCATCCATTGTCAGTACCTTCAGGCCCTTAGCTTCAGTAATAACATCGACCTTACTTGCCCAAGACTAAGAAAGAATTCTGAGTAACTTTTTGACTTGTTTACTTGGATCAATAGGCTCTCCCAGACAACGTAACTCATTTGTGATGGATGAGAACCTGGTGTGCATATCGTGAATGGTTTCACCATCCTTCATGGTGAATTTTTCATACTGAGTAGTGATCATATCTACCTTTGATTCCTTTACTTGCTGAGTCCCTGCATGAACAGTTCTAAGGTAGTCTCAGATTTCCTTAGCTGATTCACAAGCAGAAATTTAATTGTACTCCTCAGCTCTTATTCCACACACCAACAACTTTGTTACCGTGTAGTTCTTCTCAATCTTCTTTCTATCAGCCTCAATGTATTGTTGTCGAGTTTTGGGAATAACTCTGGTGATTTCTCCTTCCTTTACTTCAGTTATAGGAACATAGGGACCATCAAGCACGACATCCCACAACTCAGTGTCCTCAGCCATAAGAAAATCATGCATTCTAGTTTTCCACCAACTGTAGAACTGGCCATTAAAATGAGGTGGCCTGGTTGATGATTGTCCTTCCTCCAAGTTTAGTGGAGCAGCCATTTTTCCATAGGATTTTCTCTTGGTGTTAACCAGTTAGAGAGCCCAGGCTCTGATACCAATTGTTAGAATGTATGCGTCCACTATATGTCAATGGACCAGGTCCTTTGACTCAGCAAGAACAATATATAAGATAGAAAATGCTAAAGTAAAAGACAGAAAGAGTTTACGTGGAAACTCCCTTGCTCAAGGGAAGTGAAAACCACGACCTGTACTCATAAGATTTCAACCAACTCCATTCCACTCAAAATAGAGAAAATGTTTAGATTACAAACTCTTGCAACCTAGGAATTAAACCTCTTTAATCCCTTCCCCTTAATGTAGCAACTCTGTTACAAAGCAAACTAAGTAATAACTTTATTGCCCACTAAACTGACTAATTCTAGTTGATTTAGACTTCAACAACTCTCATAGCTAACTCTAGCTACAACTCCAAATTTATTGATGAAAACACTAACTAATCTAATTCCTTTATAGCATAGGAATAGATCTACAAAGTTAAACGCTGAAATATAAACCTAAGATAACTAGGAACAAAGACAGCTCTATCAGGTCCCTTGATGTTGTTCTTGAGGAGAATATTTCTGGAGAATGGCCTTTGCAATTTTCTTCAATCTTTTTCAGAAATGCAAAAACTGAGGATATGTCTATTGAAGTGAGCCTTATAAGTAATAGACACAAAACCATAGAAGAAGGTTATTGGACAATGACCATGCCATACTACACAAACGCGCACAACCTCCTGCATTCCAACAGATGGCAGAGTATACTCTGTGCAGAGTACTTTTCCAACTGTCCTTTTCACGCATAGGAACACCATTCTAAAATGGGATCAGGTCCCCTTACTAGATCCCATTGTTTGTCAAATCATCAAAACTAAACAATAGCAGGCCTCGTTTCTGCTGTATGGTAGAGTTTTTTCGTAGTTGCAGTTCTACACAATGAAGGCTCACGAATCATGAAAATACAAAGCTTTACTCTCCACAGATGCAACAAAAGGAGTTTTTTTTTGTTCTAATGTAATTCTTTAGAAGATGGTTATATAGTTCTTGTGAGTGTATTAAGTGAAGTAGCTATTTTGGGATTTGAAAGTAGGGAAGTGCTAAATAATCAGAAAATTTGGCCAAAAAATTAAAAAAAACTATAATATTTTTTTATTTTAAAATAAACTGATGTTTTTTCCATTTTTTTGTTAAAAGATATGAAAGTTAAAAGGGTAAAAAAATTTAGAAAGGTAAAAAAATAACATAAATAAAATATCATTCTGGCGAAAATTTGGCCAAATTTTCTGGCCAAAAAGAGTTTTCCTTGAAAGTATTTTAAATGTATAATTGGTTCAAGTGAAGCAGAGGGGATGCAAAAAGTTTTGTTTCATTTATTGCAAGTTTAGAACTTAGCTATGATTTTGTTAAAATGAATATTGAGTATTAAATATTTATGTGCCAAACAAAACTCAATCTCAAATAGTAATTAATGTGGTAGTTATGGTAGAAAAGATCTTATCATTTATTTAAATACTGGCATAACCGAAGCAAAAATTGACTTAATTAATTTGATTGGATTCTAACATTTGCAAAATCGAGTAAATTGATTTGGTCATCTTTTAGAGAAAAATCAAACCATGAACATCCCCAGGAGAAATATATGCTCCTTATATTTTTGATATAAGTATTGAAAACATTGTGAACTTGACGCAAATTATTAGTTCGGTCCTAAATTATTGACAGTCTTAAAAACACCTCTATACTTGACTAACTAAACTTAGATACACACCCGATCTGCCATATGACATAGTAAATGGTCTCAAATTTTTGTAGGATCATGAAATTCTTAATAAAAAGTCGAGAGAAGTGTTGAAAGCACCCTAAACTTGGCGAGAATTTATGGTGTATTTCACTTATGTTACAAGATCGTAGGTGTTTTTAAGTCAAGTCAGTCAAGTAAAGAGGCGTTTTAAGACCGTTAATAAATCGGGGATGAAACTGATAATTTGAGCCAAATTTAATGATGTTTTCGGTACTTCTCTCCATATTTTTTTGTGGAAGGGGTAGTTAAGTACTCGTATTATACTTTCCATATAACTTATTCATCTACCAAATAATCCCTAAATGTCTCAAAGGGGTGTGTAAACGCTAGAAGGCAAATAATATATACAAAAATGTAATAAGTTAGAGAAAAGAAGAAATTATAAGGACATAAATTGCAAAGAACTTTCATAAGATTTGTTCACTATAAATCAAGCACCCATATGAAATTATTTTTATGCTTAATACCTTTTTGGTCCCTTAACAAAGCTGATTATACATTCAATTTAAAATGCACATAGACCATAGTAAAACAAGCTCCACTATACATATAATTCCGATGGCCGGCCAACACCATCATCCGTCCTCGTAGATGGTGCATTAGGTGGTAATGAGGTGGGAACCGTTGGTGGAGGTGGAGGTGGAGGTGGAGGTCGAGGTCGAGGTGGTGGACATATCGTTGAAATAGGCATGCCAGGACTTGTTTCACAAGATGGAGCATATGGAGGTAAAGGGACAAACTTTGGTAGCAAGTTACCAAAATTATCGATTTGAGACTTGAATTTGAATAATTTTCTATGAGTAGTAGTTGCATGACTCGAAGAATAGCAAAGCGTTGTCAAAAACAAAAAAAGAAGACACTTAAAAAGTCTACTTTCTTTGTTCATCATATCATAGAGCTTATAATATTTAGAACTTAAAAATGTCTAGAAATATTATTGGTTTATAATTGTATATAGGAACTATGTTATTTATATAGTTCAAAAAAGTGTGTGAACATTATGTAGTGACCTTCTTTTCTGTTGGAAGATTAATCAAGAATAACCCTAATTTTGACTTAACCACTAGGAAGTTGGGGAATTAATTTATGAGTCATGTAACAGTTGAGTGATTAATTGATCTCTCTGAGAAGGATGAAAAACCAAATAATCTCAAATTCATATAGATAACCTAGATAAGGTGATGACATGAGCGGATCCACCCTTACGTCATGGATATCAATTGACACCCCTTCATCGGAAATTATATTCTATATGTAGAAGTCAAATTTTAGTTTAAATATATATATATATATATATATATAAGTATTGATACCTCTTGACACGAGTTAAAAGTTTAGTCTAGTGGTTAAGACTTTGTAAAAAAAATTGAGGTCGTGTATTCTAGTCTTCTTCCCGTAATGCCTATCATGGGTCCGCCACTGGGTGATGTGACACCTCTCTATGACCTCCTATTTATCTTTCTTTTTACGAGTTTTTTCTTCATTCTTTTTATTAAAATAATTTATTTATTAATTAAAAAATCCATTCATATTTACTGTAGTAGTTATATCTAATGAGTTACAAAAAACCTTCATCTATTTACATTCTCTACTTAATAATATGTCTCTGCAACTCCTTAGTAATTATTTTTAGGATTTTCCCAATCTATGAATAATAATATCTATGGACATGCTGAATGTTTAGTTCCATTTTCTCATTCTTTCTTTTTCTTAGTATAGTTTTTTCCTTCTTTTTAATTTTTTTTCTTCTTCTTTTTCATCAATCATGTATTTAATAATAATAATAAAAAAGACATAAAAAAGATAATGTCACATATGACCTTCACTTTTGATAAAGATCATAGTATATTCTTCAAAGATATATCACAGAAATATTCACATCAGTTTGATACAAGTCCATCAAAATGAAGAAGGAATGTTAATTATCTTCGAAGATTCATCAAGACTTCAAGAGAAATGATCATATTAGTATAAAAGTTTGAATGAATTCCAAATATTTTAAAAATTCATTAATGTATTGCTTTGATTTCAATTAATATTATTCTATTTTTTTTATTTTAGTTTGATCATATATAATTGCTTTTTATTCAGCAATAATTAAATGATGAAACTCTACTTACTAAACAACCTATTAAAAAGTACAATTAGCAATTTTTACTCAATTAACTTTGTCTTCTTATTATTATTATGCGAATGAAGGTGAAAAGACTTGAATGAAGATGAAAAGACTTACGTTTTTGTTTTTGAGTATATTTGTTTGCCAATTTCTAATTAATATTCTAAATTTTTGCCACAATTAAAATGTATAATATTACTTATGGTACAGAATATTATTGTCCCTAAAAATATATAATATGGTCTACCATATTAGAAATCAATCACAAAATAAATAAATCATCTTTTTTGTATTTTATTTTTAAAAAAAAATAAGTAGCAAATTACTTGTTCTTAACATAATAGCATGTCATCAACTAATTGTTCTCATATTGTTAAATCATCAATTGCTCTTAGCAATCTGTTATGTCACCAATTAGTACTTGTTCTCAACCAAATAACATAACACAATCTACTCGTTCTTAATAATAATAATAAGTTATCAATTGCTTGTTCCTAAGGTCATAAGAAGTCACCAATTACTTGTTCTCAACATATTGTTAATGTCACGATCTGAGCCTTTATTTTGGACGTGACCTACACTCGAGAATCATTGTTGGTCTCCATGCGAACCCTCATCATGGCTAACTACACGCGGAAAACTAACTCAATCAATACAAGGCTTAAAGCTGAATTAAATTTGTTAAAATCAAATACTCAACTCATAAAGTCTTAACAATACTCAATATAAATACTTATAGTTTGCAAAACATTTCAGAATGTAAATACTGAAAAACTTCTCAACTCTATCTATATATGAAACCTCTACTATTAAGGAATGATGTCGGGACAAGACCCACGACACCTCAAAACTACTAACTGGAAAGTAAATGTGAAGTCCTCTGGAATACAAGGAGGCTCACCAAAGCTAACTCGAATATATGTAGAGTGATCTCAACGAAGTGTCTGTTGATAATCCTGAACACATATATCTGCATCATAAAAGGATGCAGGTCGAATGACATCATGAATGTACAAGTATGCAAGGAGAAACTGAAACATAGCTAACTGAACTTATAACATGGGAAGACACTACTCACCTCAACTCAACTCCAATATGAAAGAAATTACAAAGATAAAATGTTTAAAGCTTCATAATAAACATATGCTAACTCAAGGATTTATATAAAAATACAATAAACTCAAAATAGTAGATATCAACTCAAAATGTATAAAAATACAATAACATACTATTTGCTCTTATTTGGGAGATTCTCTAACCGACAACTATCACTATGAGCTACGTGATAGTATAACGTCTCACCCACACTGCCATAACTATCCAATATCTTGTTGGGGTATATAAAACCTCAACTAAGTGGATCCACTAAGCGCTGCCCAAAGGCACTTAGGATTCATCTAAAAAGTATGATCCTCTACCCATGTTGGCATACATGATTTATGAGGAATATGAGTTGTCTGAACTCATCTCCATATCGGTACTCAATACTACTCCCAATAATATATACTCATCCTCAAATGTATAAAACATACTCTTTCTCTGGTTTGAGATAATTGCTCAAACTATCCACTTAAAAGAGGTAACTGCTCTGAAATATCTTTGAACTCATAAACTATTTTTAGAAATCAAAGTTTCTCTTGTCTCAATGTAAAAATGATACATTTAGGAATACTTAATTCCCTTAAACTTTACTCGAAACTGTCTCTTTAAATTTTCCTCAAAACTCAGTTTTAAAACAAATGATCGACTTTCAAAGACTCTCAAGACTTATAACTCAAACTAGGGTTCATGCCGAAATATAGACATAAACGAATAAACTGAAGGATCTCAATTACCATAAAGAAAAATCAATACTCAGAACTTAAGAATTGAAAACTCAATGATACTACACATCTAAAAAATAGTCAATTCATAGGGTTCATGCGGAATTATGGACAGGAACGACTCAACTCAAGGATCTCAATAACAATATAGAAACTCATGAATAAAAATTTTCTCATTCTCATACTCACTTACTCAAGACTTGGTTCAATCTGTAGTTAATTGCAAAAAACTTCTCAAAATGACTCAAAAGAGACCTCTAGAACTTTACCTAAATTTTAAAATATAAATTAAGGGATGTGATTAGGATATGTAGGATCTCTCAAGGATTAATGAAGACTCTAAGAGTTAATATCAAGAAGAGAGTGAAAACACGAATTGAAAGACATATACATGATGAAGAGTGAAGGAGAAATGGGCCTGACAACCCTGGCACACTGAGTGGTGCATCGCCCTAGGGCCTGAACTACTGAATTCAGGCCTTGGTGCACTACTGGCGCGTCGTGACAGGGCTTATATTCATACTTGGGATAAGCATTGCCAAACGAAAATCATTGACTACCAAGTTGGACACTCCCATCACAAATTTATTCATTCTAGCCCTCGAGTTCGCCACAATGGTTGGAGCATACTTGGATAGTTGGGTGAACTTTAAAGCATACTCTTTCACACTCATACCCCCTTGACGAAGGTTTATGAACTCTTGCAATTTTCGTTCCCTTAACTATAGGGGAAAGAATCTATCAAGAAACTCTGATTTAAACGATTCACATCCTATCGAGACCGCTCCTACGGGTCTCTCACCTTTCCATTGTTCATACAAAACTTAAGCCACATATTTTAGTTGGTAGGCGGCTAGCTCCGCCTTCTCCTCCGAAGACACCCCCAGAGCATCAAACACCTTGCAAACCTCATCGATAAACCTTTGGGGATCCTCTTTCACTTTGGAACCAAGAAACTCGGGAGGATTAATCGGCGCTTGGGTCAACATTAGAAAAGTCGACCTAACCTCCACATCAGTCATAGCCGGAGGATTAATCGGCGCTTGAGGAGCTTCCTCATTCACATTGTCACCCATTTTTCTTACATTAGCCCTTCGTGTATTTATTTCTTGAAGACACAAGAGAAGGATTAGAAGAGGGACTTTTATGGAGTTAAACTCTAAGGCACGACTTAAGAGTAATGAAAGAAGTGTAGTTCTTAAACATATTATAGCCTCTCACTCATAAATGTGGCGCGCTTCACACTCATGAACAAGACTCTACTAAACGTGGCTTATGAGACATTATCCTAGAATCATTCTAAACATTTTTCTCTGATAACCAAGTTTGTCACGACCCAAGGGTACCCCATAGACGTAACAAGGCACATAGGACCCCAAAAGGAACCATGTAAGACACTTAGCATATCATAACATAAGTAAAGAAAAATAAAGAGTAAAACACATTTTCAAGTCTAAAGAAGTTTTCACAAAAAAAAATGGATGTCTAGACTTGTCTCAATTAGCCATCTATTACAATCGAAGTATCAAAAAAGGTCATATCCCTTACAATAAAATCTGATAGTCTAGTACAATGAAATAAAGGAACTTCAAGACATCATTCATCCTCGGATCCACGAGGACTCACCACAAGCTAGGAGAATAGTCGATCCAACCTTGTACCGAAGTAAGATCACCTCAAACACCGGAACCTACACTTTGTGGAAAATGTAGAAAAGAAATATGGGTTAGTATAAAAATGCACTCAGTATGATAGTCATGCATAAAATCCTTGAAACATGCAAAAAGGGACATTTTAGTTAACTGCATGCAATTTGTAAGTTAAAACCTCATTTTAAAAATGATGGAAGAGCATAAGTCATAAGAATGTTCATTACATAAATACTCACATCATAAGAGGACCATACCATTTGTACCCTCAAAGCATACTTGTGCAATTCATGAATAAGATCCTATAATCCTACCCAATGCTAAGTAAAGCTTATTGAGTAGCCATCATTCATAGTTCATGTTCTTGTTCATAGTTCATCATAGTGGGAATACGCCTTAACCGACATACCCCATGTGAGCTAACATGGAATCCGGTGTCATGCCCTACACCGAAAAGAGGTGTCCTATTTGCCTAAGGTAGAACTAACATGTATTAGATTTTAGGTGGGTCCACTAGCTAAAGACCTATGGGGGCACATAGTTTATGGGATAAGGAGATTGCTACTAGAAACCCAAACTCACTGATGTAGAAGGTTTCCATCTCATGCGATACATATGTTGGGAACCCGGACTCACTAAGGTAGAAAGAACCCATTTAGAAAGCCGGACTCACTGAGGTAGAAGCTTTCATCTCATATTCAATATCCACTCGGTGCTAAGCATGATTCCCATTAAGTTCATATTATGTTTTGACTTTAGTTCATGATTCTAGAAGAATGTCTTAACACTCAATCCAATATAATTCATAAGATATATAGCTCATAGATTCAATAGGTGAGAATGGTCTTTTAACCTTAGAATCATCATATTGTGAGAAAACCTTTCACATCATGTTCATTATGTCTTTATGAGAATGACCTTTAAATCAACACACAATTAGACAATAATTATGTTCATAAAGCATATAAAATAAGTCTACAATCATGTATAATTCTCATGGTTCACCCCTCTTGGGTCAAGGATCACATTGCATCCAACACATCTAGATTTACTACACTAGATATGGATAATAACATGATTCAATTTACTAAATTACTATAAGCATAATCTCATAGTATTCTCCCTTCATCAATTCACCCACTTCACAAAGGTATAAATTGGGAAATATGGGGTTTCATGGTTCTTGGGGGAATTCATCATAAATCATCAATTTAATCATAATCCATCATAAATCAACCATTGAAAGCGTTTTTGGAAAGAACCCATAAGATTGAAGTCAAACCCTAACTTTTTGGGAAATCAATAGTTTAGAAATTGTGTTTGAAAGGGCTCCATGGATCAAGGACTTCCATACCTTAGGTGGATAATTACCACGAATTTGAGGAGAAAAGATGGATCCTTCAACCTTAGCTTCACCATTCTTCTTCTTCTTTTTTGGAGTTCTAGAGAGAATATTTTGGAGAGGGTTTTGGTTTTGATTTGGGAAGTTGGTAGTTATGATTTTAGAAGACTTAGTTTAGGGACTTAAAACCTTATATAGTTAGCTTAATTAAGTGTAAAACAACGTCACTTAACAATAACTTAAAAAGGAAAACCCTAAACTACCCTTCAACTAATTCCCAAAATCGACCTTCAGGCATTACTCACGACCCCCCTCACCTACGGACCGTGGTAGGACCCACGTCCCG
>JAJOOS010016810.1:0-12861 GCA_029582725.1 Solanum chiquidenum
TCAGTTATAGTATATGGGTATTCCCCATCTTTTCATTTTAATTATGATTTAACTTCCGCATCAGTTTATTATCTTTAGTATGCTCATGATCATGCCAGCAGGGTTAGCTTGGGATCACTTGTGGTCCTAGGTCCTGTGTCCGCGTCTCGGGGTAGTCTCGGGGCATGACAGTATAGGCCAATTCTGTGCTGCCTCTATTTTTTGAGTATCAACTTTAATTCCCTCTCCGGAAACAATGTGGCCTAATAATGCCACAGACTCAAGTCAAAACTCACACTTAGAGAACTTGGCATACAATTATCTTTCCTTTACAGTTTGGAGAACTATTCTGAGATGGCTAGCATGATCTTCCTCATTCCTCGAATAGATTACTATGTCATCAATGAATACGATAACAAACATATCTAAATAAGGCTTGAATACTCTATTCATAAGGTCCATAAATGTTGCACGTGCATTGGCTAAGCCGCACGACATCACCAGAAACTCATAATGACCATAGCAGGTCCTGAAAGCTGTCTTGGGAATATCACATTCCCTTACTCTTAACTGATAGTAGCAAGATCTGAGGTCTATCTTACAGAAATAAGTGTCACCCTAAAGTTGATCGAAGAGATCATCAATTCTCGAAAGAGGATACTTATCCTTGATGGTAACCTTGTTCAACTGACGGTAATCTATACACATCCTAAGGGAACCATCCTTCTTTTTCACAAATAAGACCGGAGCACCCCAAGGTGAGACACTTGGTCGAATAAAACCTTTCTCTAGGAGAACTTTCAACTGCTCTTTTAACTCTGTTGGTGCCATCCTATATGGTGGAATAGATATAGGACGAGTATCTAGAAGAATATCTATACCAAAGTTTATTTCTCTCTCAAGAGGGACTTTGGGAAAATCATTTGGAAATACTTTTGGAAACTCTTTTACTAATGGAACCGACTGAATAAGAGGTATCTCAACACTAGAGTCATTAAATCAGACTAAGCGATAGACACATCCCTTAGAAACTAACTTCCTTTCCTTAAGGTACGAAATAAAATGACTCTTAGGCACTGTTGAACTACTTTTCCACTCTAAGACTAGCTCATTTCGAAATTGAAACTTGGCAACTCAAGTTCTACAATCAACTGAGGCATAACAGGCATGAAGCCAGTCCATACAAGGAATGACATCGAAATCTACCATGTCTAACTCAACTAAATCAGCCATGGTGCTCTTGTGATTGACGAAAATGGGACAATCACGATAGACTCTTTTTGCTATAATAGACTCACCAACAGGTGTAGAAACACTGAAGGGCTCACTAAGTTGCTTAGGAAGAACATTAAAATTCATCACAACATACGAAGTTACAAAGGATAAACTCGCTCCTGGATCTAGCAAAGCATAAACATTAAAGTTAAAGACTTGGATCATCCAGTGACAACATCTGGAGAATTCTCTTGCTCTTGGCGATTTGTGATAGCATTAACACAGTTTCCTCCTCCGCCTGCCTCTGAAGTAGTTCCTCTAGATGCAGCTCTGTCTGGTGGAGCAACTGAAGAATATTGGGCTCTATTACCCCATTATTATTACCCTACTTGTTCTTTGGATACTCTCTCATAAAATGATTGTTCTGGCCACACTTGAAGCAAGCAGTAAAGCCATCACAACACATCCCTGAATAGTTTCTACCACACTTAGCACATGCAGGAGGCTTACTACCTCCTTGTGCCATACTACCCTAAGAATAGGCAGGTTTAGCTCTGAAATTATGACTATTGTACTCACTTTTGTTCTTTGTTACAGGGGCACTAGCAGATGATGGAGTAGGTCCCTTCTATTTCAGTTGGAAGGATGACCGGTTGGCATTACTCTTCTGCTGCCCAGACTCATTCCCTAATGTCTTTGCCCTCTTATTCTAAAGCTCTTTTTTTATCCCTCAGCTTGTCCTCCTCAACTTGCTGCACATGGATCATTAGCCTTGCTATGTCTATATCCCCTATCAACATAGTTGCCTTGCCTTCCTTTCTTGACAGGCGAGATAACCCAGCAACGAACAAACTCATCCTGCTCCTCATGTCAGCAACCATCTCCGGAGCTTATCGAGAAAGTTGTGTGAACCTCAGACTATACTCATGAACACTCAAAGAATCTTGCCTAGGAGTGAGGAACTCTCGTACCTTAGCCTCTCTCAGTTCTCGAGGGAAGAAATGCCCCAAGAAGGCCTCCTCAAAACAAGCCCAACTCACAGATGGTGCTCCCTCAGCTTGGTTCTTCTTCCATTGATCGAACCAAATTCTAGCGACACCCTTCACCTGGTATGCAGCTAGTTCCACCCTCTCAGTATCAGCAACATACATGATTTTGAAAACCTTCTGAAGCTCTTCAACAAAGTTCTCTGGATCCTTAGTAACACTTGAACCTGTGAAGCTTGGAGGATTCATCCTTAAAAACTCTCAAATCCTTGAAGTGTCAGCCACTTCCTGTCGATTCCCTCTCTGTTGCCCAGCTTGGTTGCTCACAACCTGGCTCAACATCCGGATAGCCTCACGAAACTCAGCATTAGTGACCTCTCCTTAGGGTTGCACATCTAGTGCATTCCTTGTTCATATGGTTCAACAATCCTTCTAGCCGGACGACCTCTGATAGATCTTCGTGGAGGCATGATCAACTGAAAGGCACACACAAGCACGAGTTAGAAAGGAACTTTATAGAGATGAACTCTATCGCATGAAATGAAAATGAAAGAAGTGAAGGAAATTCCTAAATGTTGCAACCTCCTAATTATAGATGTGGCACGCTTCACACTAATAACTAGGACTCTACACCTTAGGTCGGACTGGCACTGTAGAACCATTGTTGTACCCAAGCGAACCCTTGGCCTGGATTACTTACTCAGCGGAAGACTTAAACATAAGAAATAGTCTCAAATAAGGAACTTATGAAATAAACTTAGAATATCTTTAAAGAAACATTCAAACTAGCAAAGATGGCTACTCAAGTCTCATAGAAAAACATCTGAAATACAAGACTAAAGAACTCATAACTAATTGTCTGACTATCTATGAAGCTTCTAATAACTGAGATGGGTTTCGGGGCAAGACCCGCGACATCCTAATGAACTAACTACTGAAAAAGCAACAAAAAGGGATCCTCCGAAAGCAAGGAGGCTCACCAACAACTCTGGAGCTCAACTAGAATCAACGGTGCGATGGATGTTGATCTTGATTACCTGTATTTGCATCATTAAAATATGTAGGCCAAATGGCATCAGTACATTGAATGTACGAGTATGCGAGGTGAATTCTCAAAACAAGACATAAGCTTGAAAGCAACTGAAAGAACAAACCTGGTCTTAACTCAACTGAACTGAACTCATTTCATTATAAAGCGGTCATGTAAATGCAATATAAAGAAAAACATTTAAAACATGGATATCAACTCTGTGTATTTAGAAATACAATAATACTCTCTGTGTATGCAAAGATACGATATAAACTCTGAAGCGTATATAAAAATACAAATAAATTATGTATATAAGAATACAAATATTGTTGTGAGAGTTTCTCTAACCGAAAACCATCACATAAGAGCTATTGTGATGATACAGCATTTTGCCTCACGCTGCCAGGGCTGACCTATACCTTGCCGAGGGTATAGAACCTGACTACTAAGTGGATACACTAGTCTATGCTAAAAATCAGTAAGGATTCATCTAAAAAGTATGACCCTTTTTTACCCATGGTGGCTATATGGTTTATGGGGGCTGGGAGTTGTCTGAACTTTCAAATTTAAAGTTTACCCAAAACTCATACTTAACTTAATTTTGTCAAATTTCCAGACTTTTCATTCTTTCCAAGAATGACTCTTTCTAATTATAGCTCTTTCTAGTTGCGGGGTGTTACAATAAATAGTTTGTTGCTCCTCTGATTCCTTGATTATATTTCATATGTTATTGAAATTGAATTGTGCAAATAATTACAAAGTGGGGTAATATTTTAACGGTTTGAAGGCGAGTTCAAGTACGCTTGGCCTATTATATCATTGTTTAAGAATAAGATGATAGATTTAAATCTTATCGCACTAAAAAGGGGTAAAAGATCAGATTCAAGTCTTGATATACCATGAGAACAAGATGTTGGGTTCATGTCCCATTAATTTATGGCATAAGAATTCTTTATATGGGTAAGACATTGGGTTTTATGTCCTAATGCACCATAGTGATGATATGGGGATAACTAACACAAACTAATATATTTTTTGACTAAAAGTCATGAAATCTGCCCAAAAACTTTGCTTCATTCTCTTTTTTGAATGTGGTAGCAGTGCATAATATGTTTGAAAGATGACAAGTGATTGAATGTTTGAATATTAGTGTGGTCAAATGTTAATGGTCATCATTGTGGTAATTAAAAGGAAGAACATTATGGGTTCTTAAGATGGTCCTTCAAATGTGAAGGTAATTTTTAGTCGTCAAAGTGGTATAAAAGGTTATTGGGATCATTGTTGTTGGTGCAATCCAATTTGAATTTTTTTGTAATTCCTCCATCAAAATAAAGGAATACAAAATGCTAGTACATTTAGTACATTTGACCTTTTAAAGTGATGTTGAGGCGAGTCACATAAATTTCGTAATGTCAAAGCATAACAATGAGTTTCTAATAAAAACTTATGGAGAATGTACAAATGGTTATGGTCCATATCTTGAAGAAAATGTGACTTGTGTTCGTATGGATAAGGACATGTTCATGTATGGTTGGATAAATGTCACATCTCACGTCTACGTGAGATTTGAGAAAATAAAAAATATTTCGACATAAATGGTTATTTGGTCACGTACTTTGTGTACATCACAAATATTGTGGTATATTTTATTATGAACTACCAAAGGACAACATAAAGAAATAATTATTTGCTATAAAAGTTGTGGCCATGACCAAAATAAATATTGTTGTGTGGCAACACAAATTTGTCGTTGGTTGTGAAGAAACAAGTCTTGCCCGTAGTAATTTTAACTATGACAATAGTAATAATTTCCCCTCTTGAAGGAGACGGTCACCATAAGAATGGTGTTGTAAAATTTGTGGGAGTACACAAAATCAATTGAGAATTTTGAAAAGGCTAATTTGTTACTATCTGGAGTAATGAAATTGTCCATAATATGGGGGTTATAGCAAGTCTCAAAAGAAACTTTTTAAGTTTTGAAGGAATTGAAAAGAAAAAAAAAATTATATTGAGACTATAAATTATGAGAAGATTTAATATCTTCAAATTACTACAACCGGAGAGGATTATAAATATTTATTTGTTGTTGTCACGACCCAGCCCACCGGGATTGACACCCACACCAACATTCCGGTGGGAGAACCATTTATATAACCCAACTAAGCAATTTACCGATAAACTCCAAAGGTTTAAATGATGAATAAAAACGGAGTTCCCATAAACTCCAAAGGTTTTCAATAAACAATTAAACAAACTATTGTGAAAGTCAACCCCTAGAACCTGAAAGTCATCGTACCAAAACTCTAATAATCAACAAGTCTAAGAAAAAGGGGGTGCAACCCCAAAATTAAACATACGAATAAATCTAACCATAGAGTCTGAGTTCGAAAAGAATGGACTAAACAATAGAGGATCCATGGCAGCCTGGAAGAACTGGCTCACCCTTGAATCTGGTCTCGATCAGTAATCTCCTAACTGAGGTTTGTCACTAGCCGCATGAATATGTCCGGTACTCAACAAAGAACGAGCAAGTTCAGTATCAATACACAACCAAAGTGTACTGGTAGGATCACACGGCTACTCCGGTAAGCACAATACACACAAGCAATTCCAACACAGTAAACACACATATACCCAATGCACAATTCAGTTATCATTTTAAGAGCAACATACAATTTCCCAATAGCAATGGCAATTAGATATGAATGCAATTAATCACAAGTGGTCCTCTCATGGAACCCACACCTAAACTGTTAGTGTGTCGGAACGTGATATCCGATCCAATGTATGTGTTGTAACGTGACACCCGATCCAATATATGTGTCGTAACATGACATCTGATCCAATAAGCACAACCACAATCACAACCACATCATAATGAATAGTACATATAGTACACAGTCAAGTAACACTTCATGGCATGTAGTTGTTCGCACATAATCATTTCATTAACTTTGATTCACATTTCACTATTCATAAACACGCATGCATACAATGAAGCAATTAACCAGCATATATCACACAAACAGGAAATCAAACCATCACCTACCTTGAAACCAATCCTGAATACTCCTAAGACACTTGAGCCTTCCCTTTCTGAAGTCTTTCAGCTTGTTCTTGGTCTATAAACAAGTAATTAATGCAAGGATCAGTAAACAAGGCCTAATTTACCGAGATAATAATCAAACTATCAATCCAAGGCGAAACCCATGATCCTAGTACTCAAATAGAGCTTTTCCCACCATTAACTTCAGGCCAAAACCCTCCCCAACAATAATTACCCAAGATTCTAAGTTCTAGGAATCGAAATACGGATTAAGGGAGTAATTTCCTTACCTTTAGCGCTAGAAATCGTGGAAAACTGTCAAGAATCGCCCTGGGTCATCCCTTAGCTCTTAAGAACGAAGTTTTGCAAAAAATAACAAAATTGGAGTTTTTCCCCGACTTAATCCGCGACTAGCACGCCACGGCAGACCCCATCCCGCCACAGCAGCCACGCCCTGGTGGCATTAATCCTGCCCCAGCGGCTTGCACGGAGACATAAAATCAAAATTTGAGTTCCAAGCTCCTATTTCACAACACACCTTCAAACCGAGACCTTCTAAAACTATCCTTTCACGCGAAGATTAGTTTCGTGAGTTCTACTCGCCCGAATTCGAGTCCGTAAAGTCGTACAGGCTCCTTAACATCTTGGCTATCGACTCATGTGATCAAATTCATAATTAGATCCACATTCATTACCAGATTTCCCTAGACCCCATCTGACTCATATTCCGTCCAAGTCTGACCTATGCTAGAAATTTCTAAGTTACTACTCAGAAGTTTTCTGGCCCAAATCCCTTCCCTATTGGCTTTTCCATAACGTCGGGAACAGGTCGTTACAGTTGTATACAAATATAGTCATGATGATGGAATCACCTGCAAAAGTAAACTAAACATTTACTAGAATACATATCGGTTGGCATAATCGGTTGGTCATTCCGGTTCAAATGTGATGCAAAAGAAATTGAGAATTCACGTGGCTTATGTTGAATAAATAAAGATTCTTCAAGAATTCTCTTGTGCTGCTTCTTCTCATGGTAAAATGATCACTGTACCAGATAAGATTGGGATTGTATCCCCTGAAATTATTTGGATCATATAAAAATATGAACATGGGCCCGTTCACCTGCCATGTGGACCACTTATTATTATGATTTAATAGATGCATCTATGGTATGGTCACATGTGCGTTTGTTATCAACTTACAGATTGGTTTTGTAAAGTTGTTTGCTCAAATTGTTAAATTAAGAGCATAGTTCCAAAGTATAAAATTATATTAATAATGTTGGTTGGTTTAGCAGTAATCGTATGCCTCCAATTATAACTAGACCATTTATTATGAGAACAAATCTAACAAATAAAATTTGGTAAAAGATGAAGTTATTTAACATGTATGCATCAAGCCAAGAAGTTCTCCCATCACAATTGGTTGAGGGTCAGGACCCAAATAATTTTCATCTAAAAATTTGATGTGTGCACATCTGATTTTATTGCTCTACCATGCACAAAGATGAATTCCCAAATAAGGTTGGGGGTAAATGTTAGATTTCCTAACATTAGGGGGAGATATAATTAGCAGCTGAAAATTATGTGTGGGGTGAATTATCTAGATCCTCATTAAAAAATGTGAACTTGAAGTTCAAGAAATAATTTATTTGTAAATAATTTGCCGGATGTATTTCCTAACCAAATATTGTAATTAAGCTGCAAATGTTTCAATAAATGGTCTTTGAAGGATAGAGTCTATGGTACACCAAAAGCGTGATAGACCAACCAATTCCAAACATAAAACTTTGTAAGGAAGTAGAGGAGAAAATTATCAAAATGATCATTATAAGGAGACAATTGTTTTTAAAAAAGCATAATGACATAACACTTCATAATACCTTGAAAAAGTTTTAGGTACCTGAAAATAATGAAAATGTTTGTGTTAGCAGCTAAAGAAACACATACTTCAGAAGAAGAAAAAAAAGAAAGTAATTTATTAAGCTGAAGGAAGAAATATTTAAATAGAAGGAACTCCTGACAATTTGCAGTAACTACAAAACAAAATCTTCCTAATAACTAGGAACTAAGTCTACCAACACATACATGCCTAACGACTAGGATACTCACAACTTAAAAACTAAAATAGAAGATATCTTTCTTCTGAAAACAGAAAACACAACAGTATTCATGTCATCATGCCAACTCAACATGAATTAACGCTCATGAGGAAAATTTCAACAAAAAATGAAGAGATCTCGATAAGTTATGTCATATTGGAATAGAGTCAAATGACCGTCTACGGTATCTTTATTATGAAGTAGCACTTAATGCTATAAATGGTGACGAGGATCTTGAATTCAAATCTATCATATAATATGGACAGATAAATGATTGGCCAAATAAAGTGCACTATTCAAGTATACTTTGTTTCACTGAGAAAAGTGATGCTTTTGAACTTATAGTTCATAGATAAAGATATAATGTTAATGGGGTACAAATGAATCATTGTGTGAAAGTATAACCGTAAAATATAAAGTATGGTTTGTGCCTCGGGGAATAAAGAGCTTCCGCAAAAGTTCTGACAGTATTAAATAGAGATATATTCTCCAGTGGTGGATGCAATGAGACTTGTTTAAGTTTGGCAATAGATGAAATACTTAAATATGTATAATGAATGATTATTAGGTCTAACGAGACGATGAAGGTTATATGAAAATATTTGAAGGATTTAAAAGGTCTTAAAGAAATTTCATTGAGTACCCATTGGTTCTGAGATTGCTTAACACGTAGAAAAAATCTTTTCGATCTCATAAGAATGATTAGAAAATATCATGTATTAGTGCAATTGGTGCACTTAAAGATGGTTGGTTATGCAAATGCTAGAAGATTATTTGATCTACATAACGAAAGTTATGTGAAGAAATCATCATATTATCATTCAAGTTATGCCAACAAACTAACAAAGCAAGTGACTCAACACATAGAAGATACGTGATGTTCTTTGAGAACAAAGGACGAGTTTCAATAAAATTGAAATGATCAATCTCCGAGTCAATTTTTTTAATTATATAAATGCAGAATATTTATTTGATCCACATAAAGCTTGATCATAAATGAGATATTTGTTTACATGTGGAAGCACAACAATATCTTGGCATTCAAAGAATCAAACACTAGTAACCACTTCTTCAAAATCATGCAGAAATAATATTGATCTATGAAGTAAGTCGGGAGTGTGTTTGGTTGGAATCATGACCTTCCATATTAAGGAAGTATGTGGATTCCCTTTGGAAAGGGATATTCCAGCCACTATATACAAAAATAATGTATAGCTCGATTGATGGAATGATACGAAAAAAGGAGACCAGACAAAACATCAAAAAAAATGGTGAGATAGACGTTCAAAAGACCCGTTCAAGCTATAATCTTGTAAAATTATTCACTAAGGATTGTCAACATCAAAATTTGAAAAGTTAAGATATAAGATTGTAATGCATTGTCTCTGAGATGTCAAGTAATGTTTTCATCAGAGGGAGTAAATACATGTTGCACTCTTTTTTCTTTGGCTTAGGTTTTTCCCCAATGGGTTTTCCAAGCAAAGTTTTTAATGAGGCAACAACCAACGCGTATTACAAGATATATGTACTCTTTTTCCTTCACTAGAATTTTTCCCACATGATTTTTCCTGATAAGATTTTAATGGGGCATATTATCAGACATTCAAGGGAGAGTGTTGTAATATATTTATGTGGATGTCCATAACTTCAAGGTGTAATTACATTATAATGTATAGTAACTCCCAAACCTCCATAACCTTCCCCCTTGATATTCCTCCATAACTTACATGGTCACTGTCTCCATAACCTTCATGGTTAATGTCGTATTTATAACTAACATTTTGTATGCCTCTATGTAATACTATAAATTGAGGAATTAGAGTTCATATTGGATACACTTGAAGATTTGATTTCCAATTGAAAACGTAGAAGAATCAGAAAAGCTTTCTTCTCTTTGTCTCCCTATTTCTATTGCTTTCATCTCGATATTTCTTTTCTTATTTTGCTTTAGTTTTATAAAAAAAAATTAAATTTTAGTCCTTGTGATAAAAGACATAAGTTTTATTTAGTGTGTGTTACTTTTTTCATTTATAATAATTGAAAAATTAACACATACTGAATAAAACTGTTCTGGCATCATTTCAATAGTTAGAAGAGTTAGTAGGACCGGCAGAAATCGATCATATGCAACAAAATTGATTAAAAAAAAAAAAGTATAAGTAATTGAGAAAGATGAAGCAAAAGATATATTATTAATCGATTAAGAACTCTATTAACAGAGTGTCTATTAGAGAGTCCTTCCTACTGTGGAAACTTAACCAACAAACTAGGAAACTAATAAAACAAACTCCTAAACAGGTGGATACATATCTAACAATCTATGGAGTAAAACACTAAGCAGTAACAACGTGTGTGGAGTGCAGTAACAGTAATAGCGTTCTAATACACCTCCCTCAAGCTAGATGGAGTGCAACAACACCTAGCTTGGAAAAATGACGATGGAAGGATCTCTTGGAAAGCGGCTTAGTGAGAGTGTCAGCAAACTGATCGAAACTAGGAATGTGACTGAAGATAAGGCGCTTATTAGCAACCTTTTAATGAGGCATATTATCAGACATTCAAGAGAGAGTGTTGTAATATATTTATGTGGATGTCTATAACTTCAAGGTGTAATTACATCATAATGTATTTCATTTCTATATCAAATCCTTGGAAGATGTGGTGAAGCAACAAATGGAGCGTGTTATTGCATTTTCATATCAAATCCTTGGAAGTGCATTGGCTCCTTCTAGGGATGAGTAAAAAATTTCGTCAAGCTTCGATGTTGGACTAAATAGGTTTTATTAAATTTATCATATTTATGATTGAATTTCACTTTTCAGTATGTTTATCCTAATATGAAATGAAATAAAACTGATGTCATTTATTTAGTGTGTGATAATTTTTCATGATTTCAATGTCAATAAATGAAAAATTAACACATACTAAATAAAAGACATAGGTTTTATTTCATTTCATATTAGGATAAACATACTGAAATGTAAAATTTCAAATCATAAATATTGTAAATTTAATAAGACCTAGTTGGTCCAACATCGAAACTTGATGAAGATTTTACTCATCTTTAGAAGGAGCCAATGCATTTCCAAGGATTTGATATGGAAATGCAACACCACACTCCATTTGTTGCTTCGCCACATCTTCAACTTCGTTCAATTTTTCCTTCACAATCTCGCTAAGTTGTTGAAGCTCAACATTCTTCAATTTTTTAACGGGAGTTTTTAGCATCCTTTCTATGTTACTGACCTTGATCTTTTTTTTTTCATGTCAAAACTTCTACATTGAAAATGTACGAAAATATGATGTAGAATATTTATACAATGAGTATAATTATAGTGATCAATTATCATGTTGTTTGGTAGAGTGAACTCATGCACAATAAGTAATTTGCCATTAAAGGTAGTAGAATATTTTGGATCTCTTCTTTTATTTTCAATCATGAAATCTAAGAATCACAATCTAATTTTCCTTTTATATCCAATAATTTCCTATATTTCTAGTTTAGATTTTTTGTATAAGTGATTTTACTTTCAAATCTGGACCTTCATATTTTTGGTTTTGAATTCATTGTAAAATAAGTATTTATAAGACTCAAAAATATTTTTTAGATCATTTTGACTTTATGTTGTTACATAATATATTTGTTTTTAGCTCCTGAAATATCAATAAATTATGATATTAATCTTTATAATATTTTATTAAGTACCTTTAATTTTTAATTAATTGAAATACACATTTGTGATATTTTGCATGTGAAGATTTCACAAATTTTAAAATTTATTAATTATTAAATCATTTCATTATTCATGTATAATATTAAATTGTGTATTGTTAATTCATATTTAAGAGTAATGTAATTTCTAAAAATTGTCTAGATAGAACGACTTTCCATATAAAATGAGTAAGATAAAATCACAAGAATTAAAAATTGAAATCTACTAGATTTCTACTCATCAAATTAAATTAAATTAAATTTAAAATTCACTCTTATGGCTCCTACTCATCAAATTAAATTAAAAATAAAACTCTAGATTTACTCTCTTCACTCCTAATCATCAAATTTAATGTATAAGAAAACATTACAAGAACTAAAATTCAAAATTTAATCTCTTTGCTTCTACTCGTCAAATTAAATTAAATAGAATTCTAAATTACCCTCCTTGGTCCTGGATCCTACTTATCAAGTTAAAAACTTCAGAAAATATCATTAAAATTAAAATTTAAAAGTTAACATCTTGACTCCTACTCATCAAATTAAATTAAATAAAAATTTAAACTTACCTGTCTTGGTCCTGGCTCCTACTCATCAAATTAAATAGTTAAGAAAATATCACTAAAATTAAAATTTACCCTCTTGGTCCTGGCTCCTACTCATCAAATTAAATTAAATAAAACTCCAAATTACTCTCCTGGCTCCTACTCGTCAAATTAAATGCTTAACAAAATACACGAACTTAACTTCAAATTTTACCCTCTTGGCTCCTACTCATCAAATTAAATTAAA